>CP137677.1:5328867-5345603 GCA_037976565.1 Mesocentrotus franciscanus | reverse complement strand
TGAAAGTGTGCAGTTTTGTGTTTTATGAAAATCAAATTTCACTAAATTGACTCTATCCTGACCTACGAAATCGCCTAAGGGAAAGTGGCTTTGTGAGTGACGTCAGAGCCGGGATATGCTTCACGCAGCTATAGGGACTAACTGCGATCTACACACAAATGTTCATAGAGTGGATGTCAGTCCACTCTCTCAAAACGATTGAAATATTGCCTGAATGGTCAATATCTGACATACAGTTGTCCTCTCCCGTCCTGAAACATATCCTAATGTCAATATTCATGTCATTATTGGCATTGAAAAAGTGACAATATCCGTAAAATAACTGTTTACAACTCAACTTTTCACCGGCTTTAGCTTGCCAGCTGAGCTGTATGTACACGGAGATAGTATGAAAAATCAACCTAGCTGTGTTTCAAAACAAAATTACCTATAGTAGAATCATGTTCCGAGGTGGAATTTCCTTTGACATAACAATGAATAATGTTTCTTCTCCATTTTCATTTGTCGATAACTATAATTCCATAGAATAGTGTATTTCTCGCCGTTTTGTTTTGGTTTGGTTTCGTAAAAGTTTCGTCTATCGCGACTGAAATGCAAGCGTATAGTACTGTGTGTGTGCGGTGTGCAGTGCAGTCACGTTTACGTGTGTTTTGATGTGCGCGCAGGTAATATAAATCCGCCAGCGATACTAGATTCAATCAGCGATCAGCCGTGTAGGTAATGCGGCTGCCAAGAGCCGCACTACTCGCAGATGAATCGTAACAACAGCAGAATCGACTCGATTTTATAGCCATGATACGATCGACTAAATGAAATATTCTTCGATTTGTTTGAATTTTATTTTATTCATAATAATGATCAAATCAATACTGTTTTTTTTTCATAGTGGAAGAGGTGAAGTCTCCGACTGATATGTCAAAGTGAAACTAACTACATGGTGGTAAAATCGCCGGCACCCAAATCCCCATATATGCAGGCTTGCTGTACAACAAAGCCGGGGACACAACCATAGTTTCACCTTCTTTTTCCCCATTTGTCAACGTTTTTATTTCACAAATAATACATTTCTTAGAATATCAAGATGGAAATATTAATGAGAAGTAACTTACAAACGATGTTGTATTATAATTTATTCTATAGTAAGGGTAAAATAACACATAAGTTGAAGCTGTGTTTTCAGCCTTATAATGTTATACATGCATTCTACGAGATACCCGGAAGTGGCACACTAGCCACGCCTCCCTTTTCCTACGTCACAGCTAAAGGCCGTTTCGGATGACAATAGGGCAAATTTGTCCCAGAGAATAGGGTGATTGTTTTCACCCTAATTTCGCTTTTTTGGAAGTGTTATATTGTTTGAATGTCATCCAAGCTCATTGTATGGCTTATAAGCCTTCTGTAGATATGAATATCTCATATTTAGGGCTCTTCTATGAATATCAACTTTAATATATGCAACAGAGAAAATATTTTAGAAAACCAAAAGAAAGAAGGGGAAGATAGGAAAATGAGGATGACCGAATAAATTAGAAAATAATGTTACTGTAACATTGAAGCAGGATTTTACCAAAGATCACAGATTAGGGCCCTAAATCTAAAACGATTACATAATTTGGGTTTTCTGTTGTACGCAGAAAACCTAGATTTTGTATTCTTTCATTAATATTCGACTTCAAACACATTTGTTTTCTAAATCCTTGCAGAAATGTGTCTTAAATGACATCCTCTTTCACATTATGATACAATTTAAGTGAAATTTTGCCATCAAATTTTTGGGGCTCCCAACACTTTAGAGGGGCTTTAATTTCCAGTCCAGGTACTCTACATACATAGTCTTATATAAGTTTGAGATCTTTACAACAATAGGGCAAACTTACCTGTCTAGATGAAATGCAGCTATTTCTGCATTATGTCTTTCAACATCAAACCAAAATGGTTGCTGATCATTGTAATTGTATACAAGACTCCTGGGTGTTCTGAGGAAAAGAGGATAAGAACTAGTCATGATAACATTCTGATATTTATCTTTTCCAAACATAAAATATTGCTCTTGCTATAAAAGGCAACAGTAACCACTAAAGAAAATAGATCTTGTAATACCATGATATTATCTAACCAGTATCAACTAAATTAGATCAACATTATGATTAACTTATTAAAACCAAACTTTAAAGATTTCTAATACAATAAACAGGAATTTTAAAAAGTACCCCCGGTATCATTAGATTGTCAGTTTTCATATTTGGCATTTCTAACATTCACTAGCCTACCAACTGTTTGACAAAGATGAATCACCTTTGATGAGACAACATTTTAGAAACCTAATGCCTACATGTATATTGATTTTGTCATACAACAAGTACAGCTACAGAATATAGTATAACTCTATGCATTGACCCCAAAGGTCTTGCTCTATCATACTATTCAAACAATGTTACTGTATTTTATCTATATTTGCCCATTTTACTGTGCCAAAACATTGACAAGGTATATAAATGTAAAGTTCAAAATATACAAAAAAGTATTCATACCTCATGGGCTTCAGCATTGCATAATTGCCATCAACCAGTTTGACATGAAGCTTGAGTTGACTCCCACCGTGGAACAAACCAACATTCTCAATATCTGTAGTAGCTAAGCTCTCGAGAAGCTCGTTCATGTATGGTGCATTACTGCTATACATCTGATTCTCAGTGATGTCTGCATGAAACTGCTGCCAATGTAACAGACGTGTTCTAATGGTGGTGGAGGTTTAAATGCAAAAAAGGAGGATATTTGAAGATTTTAAAATGCAGATTTTAAAGCAGGAAGGTTAGAGTTTAAGGGTTGCATTGCAATCAATGAGTATTTGTGTGATTTGAGTCTCTCTCAATATAGAGAGCAATGATATTATATGAATTAATTTAGCTAGAAAACTTACAGCCAAAAAGAAAAATGTTATTTTTCATACACTTTCATACAGAACAGTTACTAAAATCCATTACAATCATGTAGGCCTTGTGGCTAATATACATATTTATACAACATTAAACTGTTGATTGAGGTTCAAAACCCCTTTCTTTGTCAAGTAAGTCATATATTATTTGCAACAACAGAAAGAATTCTAAAGATTTAACAAAATAAAATAAAGAAGGAGACAGAAATTGCTTGAGCAACAGAACAAATGTGAGTAGTACTGTGTGCATTATATACATGAGTCTTTCTTTGTGCATGATTTATTTTTTTGTGGCATGCAAATGTTGACAAAAAACAAACAAATTTTTTTTTAAAGGTGAATAAATATTTGTTAAGGCCCTTTGTGTAATTGACATCTCAACCTTGGATGATCTAAGGTAGATCTAGACTAATTATTTATAATTGATTTATAGGATTATCAGCATTCTTTAAAGAAAAGGTTCATTGATTTTAAACTTGACTGAATTTGGTATTATTGCAATCGAAAAATTACACTAATTAAAATTATTACATTTGTGCAACTTGTAAATTCCAGCGAAAATTATAAAAGTTGATTAAACTTGACAAAAAATCAACCCAATCAAGACCCCGAAAACATCGTAGTTCAGCTGAGTTTTCAGTGGCGTCACAAAATGAACAATTGGCCACTCAGCTGAAATGATTGACGATGGTGCATGCAATTCACATGAATTGCATTGACTCTCATTTATACCCAACATTGTTTCATCAAAATACACTGGAAATATCGATATGGACGAAAAACATACTTGATTTGAGTTTTGAGGAGAAAGAAGAAGGAAGTACCTCGGACATATCGACAACGACAATGGAGATTTGGGAAATCTCTAGACTATATAGATCAATTTTATAACTTCCAAGTAGCGAGTTGATATATCGTCGATGTAGCGTTCAAGTATACCGTAAGCCTGTCTGTGCATTTCGCGTACGTAGATACGTACGTACGTGTACAAGCTGCCTGCATTGCATCGCATCTTGCGCAGCTTGCCTGCATGGCGCTCGATCAAGCCGTGCAATTCAGCCCGACGCTCGAGCTAGCCGTGAATCGCGAACCGTACTGATCTAAGTCTTCTCTCAGTTTCCCCCTTTCCCCATTTATCTGGTACTACGACTTAATTCATAAAAATCTAAATTAATCAGTCTAAACAGACATTTTCGTAATGAATATCTGGAAAACTTTATGTAGATTTGTCGCCTATTTTGCTCCAGAAGAATCGTTAGGTCAGCATGCAAAATGTCCTCTGCACTCCCAGATCAGACACATACATGCTGACCTGCCCTCAGGATATGTGATTATTTCCCGATTTTTATGCTCAAATGTGACGGAAAATAACATAAAAATCAAACAAACATTTGTAGAAAGTAATATTTATTCAGTGTATCTCATTCAAATTGCCCAAAATAAAGGAAATATCACCACTGGCGGTAAAAATATAAACAACCTTAACCCATATCTAAAAATTGTGATGGGTAGTACTTGTCGCAGCCTTACTGTCCCGAATGTGTGATGTAGGTTGTTCATATTGTGACATCACATTATCGTATGTAAATAACGCCATCATTTCACTTTGTGAGTGGGTTCTGAAAAGGGTAATTTAATACGTTTAGAAATGAAATGTGACACTTTCCCTGACAATGTCAAGATGGGTATTCACCTTTTGTCACTCAGTCAATATTATTGTTGCAATGTTTAGAACACCAATTGTAACAAGTAAATACACTGTCACAGTTTGACAGTTACTGACAGGGAATGTCATATGAAGAGCTCGGTTCCAAAAGGTACTACATTCGTTTTTATCAATTTGTTTTAAATTGCATTAATGTACACATTTCCAGTAAAGCCTCATACACTGACACTTCCAAAAAGCTGAATTTCCCCCCAAAAGTAACAAATGGCATTTAAAAATCAGTTCGGCTCCAAAAGGTACTATATCCATTCAAGTTATGCATTGTAACTTGCATAGAGTTTGCAAGATTTTCAGTTCCAAAAAGTACTACATCCAATTTCGGTTCCAAAAGGTACTACAGCCACAAAAATTAAAAAAACATAACTTCATGAAAAATATTGGTGCAGACTTGGATTTTGTTAAAGAGTGATTTTATAATTGTATCATACAAGAGTATAATCAGCCAAAGTATCTTTCCAAACTGACATTGCTAACTATGGTAATTTAAAAAAAATCATGTTTTTCTCAGAACTTTATGGACGTATACCTTTTGGAACCGAGCTCTTCTATGAGTCACATTTGGAATTGGAAGCTGGAACCCACCAGTAATGAATTCAGCTGTGCCATTCACACCACAAGATGATTTACAAATAGTGAATGGCCATGAGTGCAATGGTACAATATTTTACACGAGGTGAAAGATTAGAGACGCTCTATCCAACCGAATGCAAAATCTTGTTCCATTGCACGAATAAAGACCATTCACTATTTGTTTTATACAACACCTTGGACATTAAAAGGCTCAAAACAATTTTTTTTAAGAACAGTTTTCCTAGGCCTAGTCCAAATCTCAGCGAGTTTTTGTTTGTTTGTTATCAATGAAATTACTGATATTGAGCGCGCACTTTTATTAAGCAGGCCGCGCCAGGCAGCAAACCATGCGCGTACCATGCTTTGTATTTATTGTGACGCAGAGTGCAATTTTGTTTGATCCATGTGTACCATTGCACAGTGACATCACTTAGCTCACAATATACTTTGTACATCGTTAGTGACGTCAGCGTGCAATGGTGCAAATTGATCAAACGGAATTGCACGCCTGGAGAAGGATGCCGCTCAACATTACATTTAGCGCATGTCATGTGATCAAGAATTGACCAATGAGGTTGCCAGAATCTTAGTACATGTAGGTGTTGTATAAATGATTATAAAAAATCTGGATAGATCTTGATTCTAACCCTGATGTAGGATGCATTTATCACGCTCTAATTTTAATGACATTAACACCTTACTGCATGTTGAAGGCTCCAACCACATCTGGTACACAAATAGACTCTAAACAGTTTATGCATAAGTTACAACACTGTTTAACAGGGATACTTTATAATGCTCAAACAAAATGGTAAAGATAGACCCAACAATAAGGGTGATTCGAGTCATTGGAGAATGGAGATACATGTGTAATAAGTACTCTACAAAAAAAATTGTTACAGTGTTTCAACTTAGACTCTTGTGAAAAAGAGAGAAAAAGCGAGAGAGAAAGCAAGAAAGAGAGAAAGCAAGAAAGAGAGAAAGCAAGAAGGAGAGAAGGAAAGAAAGTGAGAAAGAGAGAGAGAGAGAGGGAGAGAAAGAGAAAGAGAGAGAGAGAGAGAGAAAGAGAGAGAGAGAGAGAGAGAAAGAGAGAAAGAGAGAGAGAGATACTGATACAGATCTAAAAAAAAATTGAATCAGAAGAGGTGAGTGGGATCTAATCTTCGTTCATTTTGGGTTAACTTGCGAATTAGACCACTATCACATGTTTCTTGTTCAAAGCTCACACAAGTCTCATCAGTGGCGTAATGAGCAAAAACTTTTGGGGGGTCAGAACAAAATTCTTATCACCACCAAGTAGCATAATGCAGGGGCGGCGGAGCGTCTTCCAAAATAGGGAGGGGGGCACCAACAAAAAAGGGCACTTTCTGGAAAAAAGGGGGCACCTACAAAGGGAAACATCAACAAAACCTACACCATTTTTAGACATCTTCATGATTGTGATTACACCACCAGGGATGATATCAATATTTCTTTCTTTCTTTACGTGGTACAAGTCTACAAGATACTGCTTAATTAAGCAAAATACTTTGCAGTTGGGTGTGATGGTCTGAATATTAATTTTTGAGCGAGTGAGCAAAAATTTTAAGATTTGTGAGGTCCCAGTGCGAAAAATTACATCTTATAAAGAAGACACCCCAAACCCTGATAAGTATCAAGCACAATCTAATGAAGAAAGACTGAAAAGTTCTTTCATAAGTAACATAATTATAACATCTATAAATGCGAGCTTGCGTAGTGAGCGAGCTCTAAGGAAAATTTTAGAAAAAGGGGCTCTAAGTCGCCTTGAATTACATGTAGGGGTGCATGTTATGGAGAAAGGAAAAGTAGGCACTTATCAAAACGGAAAAGGACAGTTATTAGAAAAGAAAAGGTGCTTGTGTCAAAGTAAAAGGGGCACTTATCAGAGGTGAAAAAGTGGCATTTAAGAGAAAGTGAAGGGGGTTCCCATTAAAGATACTACAGATACTAAAGATACTGTATTTCCCTTTTGCAGGAATTATGAATATGTCATGTATGTCCTATCTGTGAAATTTAAACGTTAGCAGTGTCCTAATATTCAAATTATGCAAGGAAACCCGCTTACTTGCTAGACTTCACTGTCGGACACTATTGAGTGACTGACTGGCTTTTTTTAACATCTTTGCAGTAATAACATACATAAAATGAGCTGTAAAGGGTAGCCTACATGAGCCTTTGTCTACATCAATAACCCACTTCTTGTAATGGCCAAAATTAGACTGATTGAATCTTTGCACAGCATAAAATGTACGACCATTCGGTACATTGGTCTAAAAAAATCAGACTATTACGTACTGGCTCTATAGCTCCTAAGTCGATTCGACAACTAATAGTCGTTATTTTCCCACTTAAAGACATTTTCAAGCCCCCTTTTTTTAAGGGAAATTCTAAATTAGTATTGTCTTTCAAATGCTGTTGGAATTTAACCTTTTCATTTTTGGGGCCTGCAAATGGGACATAGCACCTTTAAGAAGGAAAAAGTACACTCATTAAAAAGGAAAAGGGGCACAAGTCAAAGTAAAAAGGGGCAAAAATATCAGAGGGGCAAAAATATCAGAGGTGAAAAGGGGAATTTCTCGCACCTGAAAAGACGTACCCACCAGAGATTTAAAAAAAGAGGAAAAGGACAGTTATTAGAAAAGAAAAGGGGAAGTTGTCCTATGTAAAAAAAAAAAAAGGGCTGAGGGGCACAGCCCCGAGAGTGACGCCTGCCTCTGGCATAATGGGCAGAAATGAGAAAAAAAAGGAAAATCATGTCATTTAAGCGACATTTGTAAATCACTGGTATCGAATTAGAAATAAACCATGTTTGAATTTTAGACCCCCCATCAGTACGCCAGTAAGTCTCATTATTGGAGGCAGAGCAAACCAAGCATTAAACATTTCTACTGTAGAGTCTAAAACTAAAGTAAATCTAGATAACAGATCTACATGTATGGGCTGGCTTACAAAGAAGTATACAAGTAATTTTAAGCTCTGTCATTTACTACTAATGTCTGTACTTCGTTTGAGACGTTAACCAAACAAGAAGAGCCTCCATGCTCTTGGACTTAGAGCATGGAGGGGTGCTACTGAGGGGTGCGTGCACTCACCCATTTTTTCGTTTAGATCCATTTGACACCCATACTGGTCTTTGCCTCCTTTTGCCTGCAACCCATTCGTCATATTTACTGGCATTCTGATGGTCTGAAACTGCTCTCTCTTTGCCGGTGAGCAGGTTTATCCCGTCCAAAATACTTGTATGTTTTAAGGTTTTCTTGAAATTCCGATGAATGGTTTCGACTCTTGCGGCTACCGGTACACCAATTTCTCGAAACACCGCGAAGATTGTCATTAACGTCGTGCAACACACGAAAATGGTTCCCCAAAACATAAACCGCCACCGAAACCTCATTTTGGTCAATGTAGAGTCTTCATCCAGTTAGAAGTAACGCGGCAAAGAAAGTTAGGTCTATTCCATTTCTAGTGATTCAACAGAATCCTTACAAACTTTTCTTTCCAACAAAGTTATCGCTCCTCTAATGTACGGACAAACCAATGCACTTTGTTTTGGTTGTATGCGCGGGCAAAGTGGGTCAATCGCGCTTGCGCTAATAGCCGTCGCTGGATATATCTCCTTTGATATTGTGCGATTAACCGTGTAGCTGTCGCGTGCTGCTAGTTTTCGCTTTCCACCATACAATGTGAATTCTCAAGCGTATGTGAATTTACTGCGCCTCGAAGAAAGACTAATTTCAAGGTTCTCGTTATAAAACCGGGCTGGCCAGAGAATCTTCCACAAATTGCGGGAAAATTATGTAGCGTAGAATTTTCTGTATTCTTCTTAATGTAAATAGGTTTTGGCGTAAATAGTCACAACTGAATGATACACGCCTTAAAACTAAAACAACAATAAGAACGTGAAAGAATGGTACACGACAAGACAAGTTCGACAATTAACCCAACGACAAGACGAGTTCGTCAACCCAACAACACTGTGCAGCGCTACCGTGGAGGGGGGCAAGAAGCCACCGTTCAAATGGAAGAAAGGAGAGAATAAAATACAGTCATGTAGAAAAAGGGGAGGTGAGGGAAGGGAAATATGAAGATGCTACTAGAACCCCTCTCCAAAGAGATTCACATGAATTTATGATCCACCAAGCAGGACATGGTGCCCCCAGACCCACCCCCTACAAATATTAGTTCCAGTGCCTCCTCAATGCCTGGACCCATAGAACGAAAACAACAACAATACGGCAGATATTACCGGACTTCTGGATTTATTGTGTTTGCCCCTTGCCAAAAATTTCGACCAAAACATGCACTTGAAAAAAAAACTTTCTCATATAGTCAGCATTTTAGTTAATAGTTAAATTTTTAATAGTAAATCATCACTTACAGAAATGAGAAAGCTGTCCTTAGTTTTTTAGATAAATGCCAATTTTGTTTAGTTTGTTTGAATATTTTTTTAATCCACAAGTTTACATATTGCTGAGCTGCACCTGAAGTTATATACAAGTCATTTGTGTTTTGTTACATAATTATAGTGGCGTAGCGTGAGTTGATTCATTTAGGGCCAGGGGCACTGGAACCTTTGGGGATGGGCGCCGGTCTTACTCGGAAGAAAAAAAATGCGAATTTACAAATCGGTGGAAGGGTGCGGGAGATATAGTCCAGACATGAATTCCTCTTTCTCGTCCCTTTCTCTTTTATGTCACTTCTTTGTCACCATTCGATGCGGATGGCATGTGCCCCCTCCCCACCTGTATCCACGCTACCAGGTTACATATTTTGGCTAACATAAAATCTAAGAGAATTGATTTAAATATAATATATGCAGGCCATGCAGGCCGCAGACTGGCCGTGAGAACTTGAAGAAAGGGCATATAGGTATATAGCAGACGTCATAATGAGGTGACTATAGGCTAGTTAGGGGCTCTTAGCCCTACCTCCGAAGAAGTTTGAAATTTTTAATTCTAATTCTCATCTCATTTAGTTCATATCTAATCTAATAGAATAATGTACACAGTCATAATGCACCAACTAAGAATATAAGTATAGGCCTAAATAGCGTATCAATATTTGTGCTTACGCATCTCGGGGTGGTTGGGGCGGCTTGGGGCTATATAGGCTGTGGAGTAATTGTAATAACTTTTATTTTTCATTTGGTCAAACAAAGAATGACATGTGCTTCAGTTTAACAAAACAAAACAAAAACAACAACAACAGCATCAGCAATACAAAAAAGCTCAAAAATATCCTGATGCCTACACTTTTGTTACTTGGAACAAATAACAACCCCCCTCCGCCAATTTAGCACCGGTTCTAATTTGAGCAAACTTGGGACCAATTAAAATCGGCGTAGCGGTCGGGCTTTGTGGAATAGGACATGTGGATCATGAACTCCTCTTTGTCTCCGTTGTTCAAGAGAGCATGTTGATGAGAAGGAAGAGGAGATTAAAGACAGCCTTGATCTTCATACTTCCCCTTCATCCTCGCTTCCCACGTCTTTGTTCAAAACACAGAGCTCCGCCGCTCGAGCCAGATGACCACTACTTATGCTAATCCTCCAATAATAGAAATAAAGGAATGAAAGGTGGTCTATGACGAGTTAATTGAAACAGCGAGGGTTAAACAAATTGTTACTTCCAATAACCGTCCATATGGTTCCTTTGTTTCGAGGACAAGTGGCACGCGACCAGTATACTGGCGAACCAATAAACTCAGTCATTATGCGACTTTCTCTCCAATTGGGATATTACGTAACTGTGGTTCACTCGGTCAGACAAAGAGCTGAAAAGTGACCGGAGGGGGAGGGGTAACGATGCCTAATTAATGTAAACTAATGCTGAAATCGCTAATTGGACTCTACCACCATTTTATGGTGCTATCTTACAAAATCATTATGCTTTTTTCAGAGCCGGAGAAAGAGATGGGGGTACTGTATTGAAGAATTGACCGGGGCCTATCGATATTTTTTACCACTGTAGATTCAGTTGAAATTTCGAACCATATATCTAAATAAAAACAAATGACAATGGGAAGAAGAAGAAGAAAAAAAAATCGCTTCATATAGCCTATAAATTTAGGTTCTATTTCACTATTACTTTCATTCGACACCGTAAGTCGAATAAAACAGGAACAAATTGTGTAAACATCCATATCTTTTAAACAATATAATGGGTGCATTTTGTTTGCATACTATGAGGATTTCTCAAACTGAATGTGATTATAGACCTGGGTTTCATTCGGCATATAGCACCTGCATCCTCCATGATAGGAATATATTTTTTTATTTTTGTTATCATAGCCGAGAAATTAATTTCATTTTGAATGAAGTTGCTTATAATGCAAAGGCAAGAAGATTTGTGATGAAATAATTCACCGTGTGTTTTTTTAATAATAAATGATGGTCAATTTCTATCATACCAAATCTTAATAACTAACTAAATAAATGAATAATAAATATTACAAAATGAATGAACTAATTCATAAATACATAAATAAATTAATGAAAAATAAATAAACAAACAAACAAACAAACAAATATAAATTAATAAACAAGCAAATAAATAAATAAATAAAATAAGAGAAATTATAATAAGGCCGCTCTTTAAAAAAAAACTACGAAGCAAAATATTTCATAAAATGTCTTGTCAAGTGAAAAATTAGTGCTGTTTTGGGCTCTTTGATTTCCCCCATAGTTGAGAATACTCAATATGCTTTTAAAAGAATGTTCTGTTATCAGTTTTTTATTTTATTTTTCTCCACATATGGCATTGGGGTAAATGTCGGCTATATATGATGTGCAGTCCAGCTTTGGTCAGAACTAATAAATAGCGGTTTCATCTTTATTCAAGCAGCTAGAGACGAGCTGAATAGGGTGGAGGAAGGAGAACTGGTAGCACATGCAGTAAGGCTAAAGGCTTGTATGATGATAATGAATTAATTACATAATTATGTAACCCATTGGTTCTATTTTGAATTAAATTTATTTAAATATTTGCTAAATGTTTTTGTTTTCTACAACAATGTATTCTGTATTCTGATGTATTTTTGTCCAATATCTCTTTCTTTTGTAAAACCTTTATTTAAAAATAATTTGGTTTTGTCCTGGGTTATTATGCCTCCTTTGTTGTTCAATTGTTATCAATGAACTTACTAATGTTTAAAAATAAATGAGAACGAGCAAAACTTGTAAAGACTTGTCATGACTAGTCTCATAGCATGTCGTTTGCCGAAAAATAAAAACATGTATGGTGGGAAAAGAAATCGCGTTACCGGCATATCGTGTGAATCATGCAAATAGCGGTCGTATACTGTACTTGGTGCTGAGTGTGTGTATGTATTATGTGTGTACAAAAAGTATGACACCGGTCCGTCCGCAAGGCTACACACTGTACTGATGGGTCTACATATGCCGGTACCGCCGGTGTACATGTACATGTATAAGTCGCAGTGAACTAGCGGTGCATATTTTCGCTCAGTCATATCACCGCGAACGCTAGGGAAAGGTAGACAGGATCTCCCCGGCCTACGTACGGCGTATGTGTGCTGGAACCGCATCGGACTTTGAGTTTGACATCGGAGAACTGAACCATAAGGACACGATTAATGCAACACTTATCAAGATTTCAGTTGGTTGCAGATTACAAGGGTGAGGAAATCTAGCTGTTTTGTTACCACATTAGATGGGGGATATAAGATACGACATAGAATTTCAGTATTCGAGGTCTTTATCACCACCGGAATTGTATTCGAATCTGGACAAGCTGTCTTTGTTTTCTCCAGACTCTCTTACGATGCAAGATGACATGTTGCTTGACAAGAGTGCAGGAAAACTGCCTATGCAGCAGCTATCTCCCAATCCTGACCAAAGTTCAGATAACTCGGAAGATTATTCACAGAGTTCCAAGACAAAGTCCAGAGACTCAAGTCCTTTAACTGTACCTGATAAGAGTAGATCACACCCAAGTCAAATAGATCATCCATCAATAACGTCTGCTCTGTTACAGCAGCAGCATCATCAACTTCAGCAGCAACAACATCAACAGCAGCACCAGCAGCATCAACAACAACAACAACAACAACAGCAGCAACAGCAGCAACAGCAGCAGCAACAGCAGCAGCATCTTGGGATTCATCCTCACCAACCTGTGAGTTTGAGCCAGTTGCACCAACAAGAATCGGCCAACAGCGTGATCAGCAGTAACGCAGCTGCAGTTTCCAGTGTATTCAATACCCCCAGTTTCTGGTCAACCGCTAATAATTCAGACGAAACATTCTTTCAGAATATCCCCGCAATGAATGGCGCCATGCATCAGTTTCAGAATTTCCCTGTAAATTCTTCTCCTCTATTCAGTCCGACATTGTCGCCTCAAGCCCAGCTCAACATGCAGCAGGCAGCCCACAGACGCAGTCTACCCCCTCAGCCGAGCACCCCCCAGCAGAACCTTTTCCCCACATCAAGCCAGCTTCAGCAGGCACAGTTACAAGCTGGAAACCTCCTTCTAGCAAACAAGCATCTGAGTTGGAATGCTGGTCAGCCAACATCTTGGAACAGCGCGCCCAACAGAGCTTGCAGCAGCAGCAGTCTAACCGTGGGGCACGGTCGGCTCACCTTCATCAGCCGCCCAGACGAATCACCATCGTCGATCGATGCCACCGCTTTCAACCCCAAATGTTAGCCAGTCGACACCAAGTCCCAACTCTCTGGGGTTATCGCCAAACAAGATGAAGGCCAGCAGCAACCCCATCATCTCTCCTCCCAAGTTCCATCGCAGTACTTCTCTCCCTGGAAAGAGCTTCTCACAGCCTCATCTGCCTTCGACTGCAGGATCTCACCCTACCCATCAGGGACAGAGGCAAGCCTATGACTTTGGCAGAGACGTCGGAGGAGATGCTACCCATGGCCATGCAACCCACAATGGCACTCAGAATGGCACTCACCATCTCTCTAGTAATAGCACGCTGTTTCCATTCCAGGTGAGATATTTTTTCCCAATTGTCTTAATTCTTCTTTTAGACCTATAAAGTATAATGTAGGCCTAATTCTACTTGCTGCCTTACTTTACTGTTTATTTCATTTCATTTTATTAATTTTATTTTATATCTAGATCCATATTTTGATCAAGACTCCTATATGTATGTATGTATATCATTTTATTTTGTTTTTCATTATATTTTATTTTATTTTTCCTTTATTTTTTGGAAGGGGAGGGGGGTAAATACATGTAGCTATATTTAGAGTCTATCATGCACAATTTTTGTTGAGTCTTGGAAACCATCCGATGACAGCATACTCGATTTTTATTTCAGATGCCACAGTGGGGCCTTTTGCATTACTAGTACTACCATTAGACCATCATAAGTATAACTCTGCGCCTGCGGACATCCGTTTGAAACACATTTATTTTTATGATGTGTACATGTTTTAGTAGACTCTAGCACACTTTAGTGGCATACTTTCACATATGAAGGTCTAAGACATTTCTTCAAATAATCTCTATAATATGGAGTTGTGAAATTGTTAAGAGATTAATTTTTTTGATGAATTATGGCCACAAATATGTGTGTGCACATGTACACTGTACAGTACTGTTACAGTACATGTAGATCACCACAACAGTAATTTATTCAGAACACAACAATCCCACCGAGTATCACACTTGACACAGCCTTTCTTCAACACCTCATTGAATGAATTATCATAACATACTGAGAAGTAGAAAATGCTGTGGAATGTGGAACACCAGGGCAGGTGCAATGAAAATTAAAAAGAAGCAAGAAAAACACTTTGTTTACATGTTATAGTAAGGAAGGACAATGCAGGACAGACGAGCAGACTCCTTCCATACTATAACATGTAAACAAAGTGTTTTTCTGTCTTCTTTTTAATATCATTGCACCTGGCTGTCCTGGCATTTCACATCCCACAAGATTTTCTGCTTCTCATTATCATTATGATAATTCTTTTAATGAAGTGCTGTCATAATAATCACCTCAGCCTTTGACTTTTAGTATCAGTTGACAGACCAGACAAGATGATATACGTATTCTGTACTGTTCAAAACATATTATGGCCTTGATTCATGAAAAATTAAAATTTTGACTTTTAGTATCAGTTGACGGACCAGACAAGATGATATGGATGTATTCTGTACTGTTCAAAACATATTATGGCCTTGATTCATGCAAAATTAAAAACATGTGATGATGTGAGTGTGCCAAGTGGATGCCTTATTGCTGTGTGAATGCCTATGTATGGTACATGCACTCTGTATTACTGTATAGGCCTACTACTACATGTATTTGTAATATTGTAGGCTTCTACCATTTATTTTTCTCCATTCATAATTACATTTATGCTGTAATGAAGATACCACCTTTGTTCACCACCCTAGTTTCCTTTGTTAATCACTCATTCAGAACGAACTTTTAGGCTTCAATGATCAAATACCCTCTTTTACTATAACAGAGAAATGCATTGCATACAGCTTGCAATATCAACAACATCAGTAAGCTATTAAAGTAAGTAAGACTACATTACCTGTCATGGAATAGGGCAGAAGACCACAGGTTTACATGGTCATATGTACAGACTTAAAATTTAGAATTGTGGATAAGAAATAATAGTCTACATGTACACTGTAGGTTTGGACTTTTTAACAACAATTGTACATTTAATTTTGGCCCTTCTTTACAATTTATATTATAAAACCAAAAAAATTAAGTTCACTTTCCATAAAAAAGTTTTCTTTCTAATTTTCCAATGCTATGTTGTATAGAAATACATGTACCACACACAAAAATTTAAACATGGTCCATTTAATTAAATGCACATGAAATTAGCAACAATTAATTGCATTGCTATAGTGTTGCTCTAAGTATCCCCCAACCCAGTAAGCATATAAAATTAAAGATTTTTTTTTATTTGGAAGGGGGTGCGGATTGAACATATTACAGTCTGTATGCATGAACCCGATGTAAAAACGTCCAACATTTTTGGGGTCCGGACTTAGATTTTGGGTGCCCATGTGTCCTGGCGCCTGTTAGTGTAGAGCCCTGCCTATTGTTATTCCCTCTTCATTTTTGCTGCTTGCCATTTAAAGTTTTTCCCATTGGAGAACAAGCTTTTATTGTTCCAAGATGGGAAAATGAACATTTTGGCTAACATTTGACATGCCTACATTTTCCATTTACATTTTTGTTGCAATCCCATGGCCCCATTCAATACAGGCCTACATTACCTATACCAGTGACTATATGCCAACATGAACAATCAATCATATGAAGAAAATAGATACAATATGCATGTAGGCCTACACTACATGTAAATGTACATGGTAGACTATGCTTACAATAATATGCTTGTTATACAATCTGTTGTATGGGTTATTATGCTAATGTTTTGCTTACCAGCAGGTTTTTAAACCCTTTTGTTTACCAAGCCCCTTTGTTGAGCTCTTTGTTTCAACATATGTGCACCATGCATAGATGATCATT
>CP137677.1:5049431-5328367 GCA_037976565.1 Mesocentrotus franciscanus | reverse complement strand
CATAAAACACAAAACTGCACACTTTGTGGTATGTTAGCTGCATAAATTGCTTTAATAACTCATTCAATTATAAAATAAACTATATTTATTTGATTGTATTTCCTATAAGTATCAACTTTAAGTATTTATGGTCTGTCTGCTCTGTTTATACTTTCGTCCTTCATGTTAAGCTTGTAGGCCGACATTACCGTATCTATCATGCAAGTTCTACAGTACTTCCTTACTTAATCCTTTATGATTGAACCTCCTCCTCCCAGCTAAATATATTAGTTTTATAAAGTATACAAATACGTGTAAGTGCTTCCACTCTCCAAAGAGGTACAGGGGGTTGTAGCCTGATCTGTGAATCTGGTAACCACAACAAGTTGAGGGCTGATTGATAGATTTCAATCAACTTGGCTCATTTACACTAACAGTGATCAACATTACCACTTCACAAAATCACAAAGTCAGTTTTGAAGTAGAAAGGAAAATAATGACATAATTGGAAATAGTGCAATAATAGGAAATTAGTTCTATGAGACGTCTACAAAAAATATTTGTTGGTGTGTCAAAGAACTCACTCATAATGATTGCAACCATCCGGGACCATAATAAAACAACAAAAAGACAAAACAAACAAACAGAAATATTAAAAAAACATTGCAACAACAACAACAAATACAAACAGTGTAGAGCCCATTGCATGAAGCTATAAGCATCGGATGTAACTTTGCCATTAATGGTAACTTCCATGGAAATGTTGATGTGATTGGCTGTTGAGTGATGTTGCCATGGTAGTCAATAATGATGGTAGGTTGTAAGTTTTATGCAACTGGCCCAGTTTATAACTACTCTTTAATACCTTTAATTCTTCAATTTCTTTTCATTTCTGGTATGGTAACATTAATAAGCCATTTGTAATTGAAATATACTGTATTAATTACTACTTACGACTGTTTCCTAAACTGCTTGAATTTTAAAATAATATAACAGTGATTAATCAAAACATTTACAGGAAATGAGAAAGGGAAGTTATACACAAGTAACTTTGCCATGGTAACCTCCATGGAAACCTTGATTTGATTGGCTGTTTAGTGATGTTGCCATGGTAGTTAATATTGATGGCAAAGTTACCATCAATGGTAAGTTTTCTGTATTTTACAAATTTTTATGTTGTGGGTAACGTACATATACGCTATGCGACTATATACAGAAGACTTGCCTAAGACCTTATGTTAAATAGGCATCATTGTCAATGGGAAAGTAATTTGAATGACTTTGTTCACTTCATAAAACTAATGACTATTACTTGTTGTTTGTACAGGGGGAAGACTCTTTGAGTCAGTAACATACCTAGGGGGAATACAGTCAAGGACATGAATAAGAAAAGCGATTTAAAGCTTTTAGGATGGGGATGTGTGACTCAGCAGTGTGTGCACAGTAAGTAGAGCATATTATTGAGTTACAAGGGGCCTCAAATGTGTATCACCATTGAGAAATGCTTGGATTTGAAAAAGTTCAGACAGTGGCCATGTTAAAAATAAAAAATTGATTTGTGTGCATTTGCAGATACATTGATTTGCATTGATTTTATTGGTTTCTTTAAATTTGTTTTAAGGATCAAATGTAAGACAATATTGTATTTATACTGAACTACTCAAGCTACATACATGATTTGATCAGAGTGATTGGGAATATCCCAGAAAAGAAAATAAATTTAAACATAAAATTTAACACAATTTGATACTATACTTGTTTTTCTAGCTTCCTGCTCAGACGATGTGTCTTTAAAATTTAAAGTGATATTTATGGATACTGAACTTCCAAAGAAATTTGTAGATTAATTGAGCCACCTTTGCCTTTATTGCTTTTTATAAAAGGATTAAGGCAGGCAAAAAAGCAATTAGCCTAAGTGAGTTAAGTGTCACTTTAACTTGCTAGCTAACCAATATTCATTGTGCTTGCTAGTACATGTAGCTGTACTTGGTTGCAACTTTTTTTCTCTTGAGGAATATATCACAGTGTACATGCATTCTTTATTTTTTTAGATTCCATCATAGCCCTGAAATTGTTGGATAAAACAGATTCATGACTGAATTTTCTATATACATGTATTTCACCCTTTCATACCTCTACTGCGCTTACATTTTGTTTACTTTTTTAAAGAAGTTCTTTAGATGTCTCTTATTATGAGAGGAAGGAAAGTTTCATTAAAAAATCTCTCAATAAAATGTCTTCTGTTTATCTAGGATATTGAATTTCCGTCGATCTCCTCCCTGTGCTGGCCGTGTTCTCAATATTACTGCCGACATAAAGATGAAAACTAAAGACAAAGATCTGTTGAATACATTCTTCAATAAAGGTGAGTATGATTTATTGAAGAATTGAATACAAGCTTTTGAATAGCTGCAATCTTTATCACAATCTTTATCTTGAAAGTGTTATATCTCGCAAACCTAAACCATGTTCTTACGTGTGTACAACTGCTCATGTACATACTACGTAGATGTCCATTTACCTGCACAATTTGATAGACATATTTCTACTTAAACATGGACACATAGGTATAAAACATTGCACCATTGGGGATATATTATTGCTCTCAAGTGTTTTAAGAAGAAAAAAAAGGTTAAAAGCAATCTTTATTTAGGTGTTCACTTGTTTCACTTCTCGTTTCTTTTTCAAGCTTATATTGTAAAATAAATACCCAAGAGTAGTCTTTTGTGTCTATTGTGTTGTATGCATGTAGGTGTGTGTAAAGTCCTCTGTGAGACTGAAGGAAGTTCTCTAATCAACCTCATCAGTGGCAGTGCATCCCTTGTTAGAGGGACTGATCAACCCATACTTCCACTTTAATAAGCCTTTTGTTTTGACAATATTGAGTTGTTCCTTGCTCCTCTTCTATCGTATCTGGCTTTTCATTTCTAGGTCTTTGACCTTTTTAGCTCCAGTTATCAAAATTTCCCTTTTTGCACTGTAAGTGAATCGCGAGATAAAAGTTTTATACCCTTTATGTTTCTCACAGTCCATTGTATCAATATAGTGCCTGCTGTTTGAGAGGTTCAAGCAGATTTTGCAATTCAAATCATTTACATGTGTACGCGGTTATTTTGTACAGCCCTTTTTTAAGGAAACCAAAAGTGCTTTCATACTGATACTGATTCTGTTTCTGTTCTGATCCTGGTCCTGATCTGAGATGGATATATATATATGACCAATAAGAACGTTTTCGCTCAAGAACATGTGCATGTGGGCCTACTTGAATGTATTACACTACCTTATATTGTATGGGGTAACATACATATAGTTAAAAACTGAATTATTCATACTCCTTGTGAATTTGATGTTCATTGTGTCATTCATAACTCAAAAATGAAAGGAGGACTAGTTGAATTATAGGGCCTTTGTAGAATACTTGTAGATGTAAGCTTAAATATGTCACATTCTCAAGAAACATAATCCAGGCCAAATCAATTTTTCACATACCACAAAACTACAAAACTTGGTAAGGGTATGAATAATTTAGTTGTTAAGTCTACATGCATGTATATGCTTTCATTATTCATGAGTGCCTTTTTGCATAGGGTCACACACATATATGATTTTTGTTAGTACTTGGTCATGTATTCCTCCATCAGGTACTGTCATCTTGCAAGGGGGGAAATATGTTTTAAGAAAATGTATGCTTTTCAATTTAGTACAAATTGCCTTATAAATTGCAGGGGGAAACACATGCTTTGAAGGGAAGTGTGCTCCGTGGTTTTGCAACAAGGATCATCCTGTCTGTGGGCGGGGAGAGATGCTGGAGGTCTCCCTCTGTGTCATGATCCCATTTTACCATGGCAATGAGGATCCCATCTTGGACAGACCTAATCCTTGGAGTCATGGAGTCAGGGAGGCCAGTATGTAAGTTTAGCTGTCAGTATTGTTGTAATTCAGATTTTTACACCCCAAAAAAAAAAAAAACCAACAACAACAACAACAAACAACAAACAAACAAACAAACACACACACACACGAACACAAATTACATAATTTTGTCTTAAAAATCATGGTATCATTTTACAATCACATTATCTACCTGATGGTTATTGAGAAGCTGAGTTTCAATCATTCATGTGAATCACAAAGTTAGAAAAAGATTCTAAATCAAATCAAAGTCTGGGCTTTTAATTAAAACTGTTCCAAATTTTGTTTGGTGCAAATGACTTCTACATATCCTTAAATTTGAACATATGTGTTATTGTGTTTGTGGTATTTCTTTCATTAGTTTTTAGAAAGCTGAAAAACAGAAAATTTCATTCACTCATATATGTTTAAATCTTGGCCAAGGAAGATACAGATTTTATTTCAAGTAACAAAAATTTCATTCATGTTTTATACTCATGTTTCATGATGTAAATGCAAACATGAGTTAGTACAGAGTACTGAAATGTAAAAGAGATATGCATGCATGTGCGCTCAAAACATTTAGCCCAGCTATGCAAATTGATCTCTGGACAGGTGGATATTTTGGACAGGTGTAACGCTATCTCGGTCAGTCATTCTGCAGAGTCAGAGGAGTGACCGGACCTAGGACAAACTTTGATTATCCCCCTTCTATTGGTACACATGTATGGGTTTATGGTATATGATTATAACATGTGTTATTGATACAGTTTGACTGTTTGATATTACAATTTTCCGACCTTCTACTAATATTTAGGATGTGAACATTTTATTTATAATGTGCAATAAATGTTGAGTTTAATATCAAAGATGTAAAAGTGAAAAATCAGAGTACAACTTTATCCTATCATTTTGTGGAATTTCAGAAATGAGAAGAAACTGCAGTACATATACCTTATACATAAGTAATATACCTAGAGTACTTAAGTCAGACAGCTATGTTTTCCTGCATGTGCCTATATGCACGCAATATCAACAGCAACAGCCAATTTGGCAGACTGTTACAGCGATAAGGTGAAAAATTGGCAGGTGAAAATCAGTCCCTCTTTTCAGTGTAGAGACATGGTTTTGAAGAAAGAAGGAGAAGGTGAGGTTTCTTGCCAAACCCTGTAGTTTAGCCCATGCAACATCAGTTTAAAGATGTAGGCATACTCCTCGATTTTAGAATCGTCATTGAAACTTACAATATCCTTGTTGTATTTGTCCTACAACAGATGGCAAGAGCAGAACATTTGTGACGACATCTTAAAAGTAAGTAGAAATTACTCTTTATTTTTCTTTTCCCCAGCAAGAATATGTTGATGATAGTACAGAACAACTACATGTTTGAAATACTTCAAATTATTTTTGTTGCCACCTAAAAATAAGGAATCAACAGTGAACATTATTAATTGAATATGCAGGTATATTTTCAAACAAGGTTCTACTGTGTTGTGCTCTCTGGCCATAGTTTCTTACACAGACCGCAACTTGTGTTTTAGAACTTATAGAGACCCAGACAAAAAGGTTGTTGAGAGGTTGATACACATCTTGAGAATTACTAATGGCTTGTCCTCGTGCTCATTGTGTGGTCAGGGGCAGGAAGAAAGGTTTTCACTAGATCTTTACCAATTCATCCTATTTCATTAACTTTCTCCCTCTGATTTGTTATCATGCATGCCTCCGTCACCATCCCCGACACTCCGTTTTCCGTTTTAAAGGGACTAGTCGTGTTTTTGTTTATTACTTTCTCATGCTCAGTTTGAAAAGAATCAAGTATACCCATTTCCATAACGCTTTCTTACTCTGAAGTCTGATTATTTATCATGTCTTATTTATCATGTCTTATTCAACATTTTTTTTCCGCTTTGAAGCACTTTCATGAATAAGGGATAGTAATTCACCTCCCTTTTTCAATTTCTTGTGTGTAAAATTAATTTGAAACAATTGTAATACATGGAGGTCCACAGATTTCAAAAAAAAAAAATTGCTACTTTGTGTTTGTATTGTTTTCTGTTTTCAGTTCTATAGAGATCAGCATTCGTGATTGAAATGATTGAAATACATTGTACATAATAATACATGGATTTGAAAAGAAGTTTGCTATTTCATGTTTTCATGTAATTCATGTAATCACTATTGGCTGCTTGATCATGTCATCTGAAATTCCCTTTGCCCACCCCTATTCACAACCCAAGTCGTTTTCCATTCATTTTAATTATATTTTGTTATAATCTAAACCACATGTCTGTGGCGAGGCATTGGGGGAGTTGCTGCAACCTACACTGTATGCCCTAATTAATCCCTGTGTACGCAGTGGCGTTGCCAAATTGTAATGTAGCATTAGAATGGATCCTTGCTATGAAGTTCTCATTTATTCAAAGCTTCTAATTTTGTTATTGCAATATATGATTAATATAGTCAACTACAAGACAGTACCAGTTTTAGATGTTTTGTAACCCTTTAAATGTTCAAATGATCAGATATAGCAGGTTAATGTTGTTGAATGATTTTACATGTTAGAGATTTACCATTCCTTGAAATGAGGAAACATTATACAATTAATCTTCTTTAACAACATCCTGGCTACAAAGACCACATTTTTTGTTTCCATTGAACATTAATTTTCAAATGTTTTGTAATTAAGGGAACGTGTCGTGTATTAATACACCACTGCCTATAAGGACTGCATTTTGTCTTCCTTGAGCAATAGATCCTTTTTAAATTTAAATTTCACTGTAATGAGTCAGTTTTATCAATCCTTTCAAGTGATTTATTTATAGAAACCAGTCTGGTTTCATTGTAATGAGTCATTTTTAAAGGTTATCCATCCCTTTTGATTATGAATATATAGTACCCAGCGAGGTTTCATTGCAATAAATCAGTTTGTGAGGGTCATCTATTCCTTTAAATGATTTATTTATAGAACCCGGCCAACGCAGAAGGCAGGTTCCTGTTGGACCTCGTAGAGCAATCTATTTTTGACTTTCTTATGTGTGAGTATCTTCAGCAGATTGTTACCCTCTACCTTGTTTCATAAGTATATCATTAATGTACTGAAATAAATTTATTAAAATGTCCACTTCCTGTGGTTAATAGTTTAAAGATAAAGACCAGTTCTGGTCATGCGATTGCATTGTGAAAGAAACGTTGTGAAATCGATCAGAAAAGGTTGATCATCTAGCATATAAGTATTGATGTGTACTGCAAGGTTCTGGAATCATCAAAATGATAAGAAATTTGGCCCAGTCTTGGTAAAGTTACAAGCACTGTACACAGAAAGATGTATATGGGACTACACAACCACGTGCGCGATATTTATTTGGTCCCAATAGATATAATAATTTACCAAATATATCAATTAGTAGGCGGTTTCCCAGCGAAATTTGTATCATCACGTATTAGTCAAAACATATTCTTTCACATGATTGGTAATGAGAGCTTCCATTTCATTTTTTGAGAGAGGGGCATTTCCAAAACTAGTCTTTACCTTTAAATTAAAAGTGGAGAAAAATAATCATAACATACAATTATATGCATTTGCTGAAATATAAATGTGAAGTACCGGTATAATAATCTGTCAACACTCTAGACAGCTGTAGACAGTTTCATCCAAAGGGTTATCATCGATATTTGTGTTCTCTGTTTGAATCATGCAACACAAATAATTTAGGGTTCTCAACTGTTACTAAAATGTCTATTCTAGAAGCATATTGTTAAAAAAGAATTTATGGAAATAATTAGTATGATATTTAATAGAGAGAAATTCCCACATTTAGCACATTTGAAAATTATCATTAAAATACTCCTTTTGAAACATGAAAAAATAATAATTTTGGGTTTTCCTCTTGCTCTGTAATATCAATTCTGAAGGCTCCTTTTCATTTGAGATTTTTAGAATCATAACAATAATTTGTTATGGATTAATTTTATTTTTATCTTCTCTTTTCTTATCTCTGCTTTTCTCCACAGTGAATTATGATAGACACCATTTTCACATGCTCCAGAAGTATAGCTCCAAGGGATTTGTAGTTGCCCTGGACAATGGGAAGGGCTTCGGAAACCCTCACTTAGATGATCTCACCCTGTTAGGCCCTCTAGCTCAGTGCTGCATGTAAGTATTAACAGTTGCTTTGTTTATCTGCCGCTTCACTGTTCTTCTTTTCTCTCCTGCTTTTCCCTACTTCTTCCCCATTTATCTTCTGGCCCCTTCTCTCCTCATTTATATTTTTCATTCTTTTCTTCTTCAATTCCCCTTTTACATTCTCCTTTTTCCTTTCTCCTTCCACTTTCCTTTCTTCTTCCTCTTCTCTTTCTATTTCATATCCTTATTTCTCCTCTCCTATCGTACTGCTCCTATTTTACTCCTTATCCTTTTCCCTACTCATGTTTCCTTCTCTTCTTTCTCTTCTTTCCCTCTTCCTCTTTCCTACTCAAATTTTACCTTCTATTTGTCTCTCTCCTCTTTCCTACTCAAGTTTGTTCCTTATATTTGTCTCCCTCAGCCTTTTCATCCTCTTTCCCTATAATAATTTATCTAGATATAATATTTTTCTCCTTGTATTGTGAAAGACATTCACCTTGAAAAAACCTGGAATTCTTCTTTTTTTAAATGACAAACAGAGGTTTTTGCATTATTTAGATAATATTGCTGAACAGATTTGACACAATATTTAATTATGCAGAAAATTTAGTCTCAAATACATCAATGTCAGACACTGCTAACTTTGTAAGTTAGGAATAGAAGGAAAAAATGTACAGGCATGACCCACCATACCTCATTAAAACTTGGAAGTGGCTGGTTCTCCTAATTTAGGATGTGAATAATTATGATAAATAGAAGTTGTCAGTCTAATTTAAAACATGGGAAATTGAATTGTCAATTCTGGATGTAGGTAATTTGTTATAAAAAAAAAATAGGAAGAAAAAGTCTTGTGTCTACACAAATCTTAACCATGAAGAGAGCCCATGGCTATGCATACAGAGGGAGTGTCTTATGTTGATCTTGAAACATATGGAAATTTCTGACATGACAGCCAATAATCGTGTCATAGATATTCAGAAAGTGAACTGTCAAACTTATGCATCACTAATACAGATGAAATCATTTGAACACCTCAATATTTTTTTCTACATCCTGCCCTGCCCTCCCCTCCCCTCAGACTCCGAGAATCCACTTTCAGATACCTCAAGAAAGTCAACGGAAGTCGGGAGAAGCTGAGTGACCACATGAGACACACGCTGGTCAAGGATCTGATCGATCCGGTCATCCATGAAGCACACTTAGAAGCCATTGACCGTCGACTGATGAAGCTTCTGGACTTGGTAGGTGATTGTGTTGATCTGTACGGTGAGGAGAGGGTGATGGTCAAAGGAAAGCTGGAGCTACCATTCCCTGAGTCTGGTGCTAAGATGGACATGTGAAGGGTGACCGGTTGACCAAAAGAGGGCAGTGTTCTGACTCATCCACACTTTGGCCAAATTTCATGAAGGTGGTTGAACTTAAACCATAGTCTAACATACCAATGTATTATGAGTGGTCAAAAAGGGTACACATTGAGACGAACAAAACAGGTTTGTTCATTGTTTTGAAAACATTAGTGGACCAAATGATATGCTCATTGTGTTTGCAAAATGAAGCCAAACAAACATGTACATGTATGTTCTTTGTTTGCAAATACTTTGACTGCTATGACTAGGTATTTTTTTGTGTAAGTACACTTTTGCCATCCATGGTAAATCTATGGTTTACATCATGGCTGAAGTGCATTGTATTTTGGTACTCAGTGGTTTTGTCAGAGGAATAAGTATTCCATGTGGAGTAGTAGGATTCTGACCAATGAAAAAAGAATTGACAGATCCATTCAAAATGTGTTTTTACATAATTTTCCATTCTTGCACATATCTATTATGTTATTGAGTACCAGTCTATTACCAATATTTTTTCTTGCAAGAAGATTTTATTTTTGACATATATTATGGACTCCTTTTATATAAATTTCCAATACAAGGTCATGCTGTGTAATGTAGTGAAAAGTTTAAAGAATATGTGAACCCATTTTTAGCCATAACGATGTTTGTTGTTTGATGTTGTTTTAAGTTTATATTCTGTAAAGGACCAAAGGTAATCTGTTAATAATAAACATGAATTGTAATAGAAATGATAAGAAACAGGGTATCTGCTGTTCAAAATACCAATCTAAGTTAGATATTTTATTGGGCTTCTTGCCCTCTTCTTTCACTTGCAAATGGAAAGAGTTCAGAGATTAGAAATACCCAGTTAAATTTGTTGTGATATTTGAGCATGATTTCTAGTCGAGAGCTCTATAAAAATGGCTAGTTCATACCGTCATGTATTCAACATGCTTTATAAGTGCGGAGTGAATGTGAAATAGATGTTAGGTTAAATTCTTATTCAGTTGTGCAATAATAATGTATTCATAAATTATTATTCATTGCCTAAAGAAGGGAGAAACGATGATGTGCAATATCTGTTATTTATGAAGCCATAGGACGATTATTTTAATTGAATATGTACATCAAATAGGATTCATTGAGCATCATTTTAATATTCAACTGGTCAATATTTATGTTACAGTCAAACCTGCTTTAGTGACCACCTGTCTGCAAAGACCACATTTTTTGTTTCCCTTGAAAGTGGTTTCTCATTGAAATATTTACTAAAGGAACCTGTCTACAAAGACCACCTGTCTACAAAGACCACTTTTTGTGTTTCCCTTGGGCGGTCGCTATAGACAGGTTTGACTGTAGTATACTTTTCATCATAGTATAGAAGTTTATCAATTTTTTTTTTTAAATTACAGTCGTGTGTATTATGACAAAATATTTCAGAAATCCTGAGATAGATATATTCCTAATTAATATTCATAGATTTACAGGAATATTAATTCTTGGGCCCTGTCTTATAAAGAGTTGCAGTTGATCAGAATCTACCACAACTCCTCAAATTGGATTTTTGCATTTACTTTAAGTTGATTGGGGACTGGAGTTTGTTCCTGTCATTCACAAATTTTAATAAAACTGGGCCCAGATATCGTCGCCCGGGTGGCAGAAGGGCGTTAGCGTGCGAGCGACTCGAATACTACTTTTCAAATTATTTGCACTTAAAGACTTGTTTTATATTTAAACTGCTTTCCGTCCGGAAAATTGGTATAAAACTTAAAAGACTAATAGAAATGTTATAGTAGTACACAAATTATTTGCACTTAAAGACTTGTTTTATATGTTATAGTAGTACACAAATTATTCGCACTTAAAGACTTGTTTTATATTTAAACTGCTTTCCGTCCGAAAATTGGTATAAAACTTAAAAGACTAATAGAAATGTTATAGTAGTACACAGCCACAAATTTTGTTTGGAAATAAGTCAGTTTTATAAAAGTTTGAGGCGATTTAGTGCTAACGCCCTTCTGCTTAGCGCATTATTTTTTATTTGAAATTCAAGCTAACACCCTTCTGCCAGCCAGGTGACGATATATTGTTCTATTATTTTGAACAATAAACACTGTTTAATTTGAACTGTCATTTTTTTGTATTTAAAAAAATGATAGAATAATGTTCATGTATTTTGAATGCCTTGCCTTATCATTAATAATTTCCAATTAACTTTAATTTATTTATTTTGTTTTGTATATCTTGTCAGTATGTGATTCTGAGATATGTTATATTATTATTTATTGTTTGTTGTCTTCCTCTGTGAAGATGTCAATCAGTTGATCATTCTCTTTTGTAGTATTTCTTATCTTGGTGCTAAACAATATGCAAAGAAATGTAGTCTCATTGAACATTGAGACTCAAGTTACTCATTGATTATTATTCCACATAGATTTCTTGTCAGTTTATTTGATACAAATCATGGAACAGATATAAACAAAGACTCTTATTTTTACAATATGTTAATTTTGTTTATAGTGTAAGAAGTCAATATCTCATTCTGTGTGCGTGTGAGGGTGTGCGTGTGTGGCACAACTGTATCAACATTTACCTGTAAATTCATTATGTGCTAGTTTTAAACATTTATCTCAGCAACAGATAGCGACCAGCTACCTGTATTTCTAAAAATATAAAATCACTTTGAAGTTGTTTTTTCTATTGCTATTTAAGTATCAATGCTACGTTTCAAACAGAATTTTAATATTTTAAATGTAAGTTTTTGATTGACCTCTTTACTTGCTATCTTCGCTCATTTGTGCAATCTCATTTTGTGCCTTCCTATTATGTCAGCGGTCGTTATCATCTTTTTTCTTGCCAAGATGAAATGCCTTCCATCTGCCTATGCAATATTTTGTCCACTCTCCTGCCAAGAGTTATGCCTTATGAATTATGCCTTGTGCAGCAGGGCTGAAGCCTGCTTGGATTAAAGATAGAAATATGTCTAAATCTAACTGTGCTTGTGTGTTAATGTTGTTGACCTACGAGTACTGCCCCATCCATCCAATTATTTATCTATCCTACCTATCCAACCCCCCCCCCCTTCTCTCTCTCTCTCTCTCCTGCCCTCTCTTCTTCTTTTTCTCCCCTTTCCCTCTTTGTAATCCTTACTCCCTCATCACTTCATTTTCTCCCCCTTGTCAGCTGACATTTCAATCTTCTACTGTATCTTCTTGACAAAATGAATAATGATTAACTGCAACATGGTCGATCCAGGATTTGCAAAGGATCTGCTAAAAAGGGATGAATTTAACAATGGCTAATTCAAATATCTAGCCATAACATAAAATTACTAGTAGTTTTAAAATTGTCTTTTTGGGAGCTTCATATATCTAAATGAAATATGGGGCACATACAATGTTGTATAAAACACAATCAAAATGTACTTGACCTGTACTTTCCTGTTCATTTTAATATTCTTTGAGCACTTTTATGAAAACTACTATCAAGTAATACTGTCAGGAAATGAAAAACTCGGTGCAACTGAATTCATTTGAATGCAGCAATAAATATTTCTCTATTCACAGCACTTCATGCTACAAAATATAGATAAAGACAAAGTAAAGCATCTATTTACTGTACACATAGGTGTACCCAGCGCAAATATTTCTGTTTTGTACAGCACCTGCATGTATAAAAGTCTTTCACATATCTGTCATTCATATTTACACATTCCTGAAATTCATACCACTTAAAGAAAGATTTCTTGTGATCTGGTGGAATTGATACGACAAACATCGCAAATAAACCGAATAAAAAGTTATTGTACAGGGAAATCCAAGCAAAACAAAGTCGATCATATACATGTTACATATAAGGTCAATACATAAAGAATACATTTTGAACAATAAACTATTCACTATTTGCTCATAAATGGTCTATTTTGTGTTGTCCAGTTAAAATTCAGCATTTAGAGGTTTGCTCTCCTTTACCCTCTAACAAAGCATAACTATATTATTTCAAAGCAATAAGAATAGTAGATCCGGGGCCTGTTTCATAAACTTGTTATCTATAACAACTGCTAAATTTCTATGACAAATTTGCTCTCAGCCAATCAGATGCCATGATTTCAGTAGCTTATAACAGTGGCTTGTAACTTGTTATTGATATCAAGTTTTGTGCAACAGGCCCTGATCAATCACCAGAGTAACTGCAAAACACCATTTGTGTTTCTCATGTAATGAAATATAGTCAAAAATTTAGTTGGTATAATGAATCAATCATATCTCCTCAAATGAATCATGCTCTTCTAGAGATGCATACAAGCCAGCAAAATGTAATAATGATTCCTATGCTACCATTAATTTGGCAAAACTTCAGTCAAGTCGTATACATGAAATCTTGATACCATGAGCTGAGAGCCATAGGGGCATCAACTCGTAATAAATATAGCCACAATGGTATAGCACTTAATACCACATTCTAAGTGCTTTACAGGGTAATTATTATTACCCAGATCATTGGATTCAATTGCTAATCCACACATGATAGTGCACACGCTCCACTCCATGGGGAGTATTCTGGCCAGGCGCTATTTTACAAGCGCACATGCCAATCAAACCACCATAACGTTCGCATCCTATCAGATACCCATTTAACACCTGGGTGGAGAGTGGCAAATGTAGATTAATATCTTGCCAAAGATATGTGCCATTATTGCTGATTACAACATCTGGCCAGTACCTTCTCAACTTCAAACTGATCAACATGGAAACATCAAGTAATATATGTAAATCGCCTTCGCTAAACTTAGCATTTGTACTTACAACAAAAAGTCTCCTTTTATCTCCAGTACATTTGAAAGTCCTACTGTCTCAATGAAATATCAAAATATACTGGCCAATTTCATCTCTGCAAAAGACAAAAGTTGATTTATATCCAGTTATTTCCAACAATAAAAAACTGCAAAGCATCACCAAATATGTCAAATATAAAATCTTCTCTACATATATTGTTGATGCAACTGTGGCATACCACATAAAGATGTATAATTTAAAAAGTGTGACTACTTTTCAATATGCCTCTGCCTATGCTCCACATGACTGTCAAATACCTTTTGCCACTTACTATCCATGAATGAATTTTCAGTGACCTGTAATCATACATTCTTGGTCAAAATAGAGGCAAAACTACTATCATATATAGATATACAATTTTTATTTTTGACAAACTGACAATCTGAACATACAATCTTAAGCATACACATACATACACCTGTAAATATGTAGACAGTTGCAAACCTCTAATTCCACCTAACAGTTACTTGTCACTGTTCACGACTCAGCCATTATATTTGATAACCAATGTAATCCTCTCCTCGAAAAATATGAGTCCAGATTTGAAATGACTAGATATTTCATAATGTATACCATATCTTTGAAGAAAAAAAACACAGAAAGCTTTCCCAAGGAGAATCACAACAGCAGACCAGCAGAGGAGGCCTGGAAATTGATGATGTATTTTGTGCAAGATTTGAGAAACAGGAATAGTCTGGTGTCAGTGAGCTCCTAAACTAATATCGTTAAAAAACAACATTTTGGACACGTATATGACATGTTCTATCGGTCCATATAACTGATCCATCCTTCTCTCGACATGTCCGTTACGCTGGTGACCGTACTCAAACTTGACGTGGAGCTCGCCAATGTGAAACTTGGGGAGAATATCGGGGATTCACTCACTTTAAATGCCTGCACAATGAAACCTAAACAACATGTTCTATCGCTGTATGCAACTCATCCACCCTTCTCTCGACATGTCCATTTCGCTGGTGACCATACTCAAACTTGATGCGTAGCTCGCCAATGTGAAACTTGGGGAGAATATCGGGATTCACTCACTTTAAATGCCTGTACAATGAAACCTAAACAACATGTTCTATCGCTGTATGCAACTCATCCATCCTTCTCTCGACATGTCCATTTCGCTGGTGACCATACTCAAACTTGATGCGTAGCTCACCGATGCGAGACTTGGGTAGAATTTCAGGGATCCACTCAATGATGAAAGGTGTTGGTTCCTTCTGATCTGCTGCTGTGTTTCCTGTGATGATCATAAATGGATTCAATGGTTATGTCTAAGGAAATTATTAAGCATTATCACTATACACGTATAAACCTTTTTTTTCTTTCAATTGATACAGTGCAATAATGTTTTGTCAAAAGTAAGTTTCACTATGTGAAAGTCATTCAACTGATTTGCAGCAAAATGAGACCTTTCTTCAAAATGAAATGTTTCTTACACCCCAGTTTTATTTTACTTCCCATATGAAAATTAAAACCCAGAATCACAAAGATCTCACATTTATACACAGTTGAATATCTAACCTTGACCATAATCTTTCCTATTTGGCTGAGCCTGGTCAGAACATGGGCTGCCACCTAGGAATCTATTTATCCAAAATCTAATCATGTCATTACATTCTGAGGGATTCTAGTGGGAATTTCTGAAATCGGTTTGGACATGTCGTAACTATCCAATAGCTGAATGATGGACAAACTATAACTATAACACATAGAACCGTTGCCATTTCTGTTAGACTCCGATAATCATGAAAACTTTGGAAATCTTTTAGTATTGTCTGAGCTAGATGTGTAGTAGATTACTTACCGATTTTTAGGAAAGTTTTTAGTTCAAACGGCTTGATGGGAATCTGTCCTGCTGCCCTCCTGTAAGCCTCTCCTACATGCTCGACATCCACCTTAGGTGAGACGTAGCGAGAGAACGTCCGTCCTTGTTCTCTACAAAGCTTCTTGTCACCTCCATGGGCATCTAGAAGATGTATGGTAATGCAAGATGTTAACAAATGGATCGGATTAGACAAAGAATGGAGAAATGACAGCTACCTGTAATACAGCTACAGGTACACGTAAAATATTCTTGTTTTGTATCAAGTTTACATCACATACACAAAACAAAGTCTTTATGCATTGAAAATTATCAACCTGACTACAAAAGAGATTACATGTATTTAATACATATTTGTTCATGCTTTAATTTATTAGTTAGGTCACCACAATGCAAGAATGAAATATTGATCAATGGTCGGCTGTAGTAAATAGGAAGGTTTCAAACAATATACAAATCTATGAATTTATTAATTAAAATATGATCTAAATGAAACATATAAAGTTCTAACATTTCAAATCATTTACAGCTACATGTATACAATATTTCTAACATGTAAAGGTTTAACAAATTTAGCGCTCTGCCTGTACCTTATGTAATATATTTGTGAAAAATTATGTTATTATGTTAAGGACTATGTATATTTTTCTTTGTAATGTTTTTCCTTTCTACATCTACATATATGGTATACTATTTAATGTTATTTTCAACCATCACTCATGCACATTATTCTTTTAAACGTACAAGTATGTTTCTTGTTATTTTTTTATCATTTAATTGTAAAATTAGGCACAATTCAACTTTATGTTGTGACACATGATTGTTTTTGTTTTTTAAAATACCATATCAATTTCAACAAAGTGGACAAAAAAGACAAACTAGCCGTAACACTCACCTCTGCTGTATCAAAGATCTGCTTGACTTGAATAATACTCGTCAGCTGCCAGGTGTACTTGGTGAATGTCCCTAGCGGGAGGGCATCTTTACGTATGAACGCAACGGTAGAGTTAGGCAGTCTCTTCTTGCGGGAGCCGGAGGATATACGCTGCTGGAGTATGTCAAAGAACACCTGGGGTATGTGGAACACCAGAGGCTCAGGGGTACCTATAGAAGAGGATAAAGAGGAAAGAAAAGTAAAAGGTGTTAGATCTCTCCAACAAAACTTTCTTTTGTGAATTATTTGCTATTTCCAAAAGAGCGCAGGAGTGTTAAGGGAGTCGGGTCTCTATTACAAAATAATTTAAAGTGACATAGTTTCTCAGAACATAGTAGAAATCATCTGACTGAGTTACTGGGTGATATTTCTGCTTAAAGATGGTGGCAGGTTTTGTCAGAAAACTGGCAGTAAAGATAAGCAGTAGATGTAAGAATCAGAACATGTGATGAATCATGATAACGGTCTCCTCCATACATTCCCATTCTGGCATTCTCTTACACAGGGTTAGTCCTCACTGCCAGTCCCATGACAAAGCCTGTCGCCATTGTAGGTGAAAGTTTCACAAGGTTAAAAAAAAAATTGTTGATTTTTTTTGTGATTTTGTTGATTTTTTATTTCTTTTCTTCTTCAAATTTTCTGTTATGATCAAATGTAACAAAAACATGCAGGATATATTTAGAAACAATGCATGAGATATATGTGGTGGAATCTTGACTGAGGTGCACTCTATCATCTGTAAATACCATTCCTTTTTATCCTTCCTCGGCTCCTACCTTCAAATTGATAATGCATGGTTTGGTTGATCCTCTCTGTCACGCTACCCAGCCAATGATTGAAAGAGACAGTGGGTCCTTCTGGTGCCTCTACGAGGGGCTGGGTTACCCCCTTGTTGAAGGACTGATCCAGGTCTGGTGCAGGACCACCACTTCTCCTAGATGAGGGCGTCTTCTTGGCAGGAGATGTGGCTCCCTCTTGGAGGGTTAGGAGAGCACTGCTAGCCTGGGCTGGGGTGTAGAATAGAATGGATTGCATATATCAAGTTAACATCAAATGCGCTCAGATATTCAGTGATAATTCATTTATTACACATCTTTCATCTACGGCTTTTTCATCTTTACAAATAGTTGTGTGGTGTGGTAGAAGCATTTGCAGGTGAGCGATACCTGACAGGGACCGTGACACAACCACACCTCCTATATGGCCCCAGTAAACACAGTTGTACATTGTTTCATCTCAATGTCTGAAAATAATCGTTACTTATTTCATGCAATACCTCTGATAGTCAGGATATCCTGCATATTTACAAACAAACTATTTTTAATGCTAAGATTTATCCCTTTCGGCTGTAATGTCCATACACATGAACATCCGAACAATGAGACTCACCAAAACAACGGTCTTATCATCAGATGGTCCTGGAATCAAATCCAAATTGGTGCCCTTGCACCCTCGGGTAAGATACTAATCTCTAATTTTCCATAAAAGTAGGTCTTATTGACAAAAAATGAGTGCCTAACCCTTACCTAGTGTGTCATCTTTCCTCCTTTTTTTACTCTGCAGACCAGGCATTGTGATCGCCATGGAAACCGTCTCTGGCGATGTACTGGTCAACTGACCATCGATGATGGTTATCTGTACAGAACCTGGAGATGGGACAGGGACTTCTGTAACAGAAAAATGCAAACAAGATAAACATCAATGTGTAACACACCTTTCAAAGTCAGGCCACCACTTTTTAAGAATTAAATAATATTTACTGACCCAGTTATCAAAATTCTTTCTGATGAACTGTTGAATGATGCTGTCATCTTCATATACATGTAGTCTCAAAAATAAAGACGCCCATGACGAAACACTATCAAAGAACTTTATACATTTTTTATCTCAGATCTTAAACTCATCTGAAGTTTTCATATAAGTGAAGTCATAAATTTATAACCACAGTAGCTCTTTTACCAAAATAAGTAGTTTACAATGCTTTCAGAATGGACAGACTTATTCTTACCATCTTTCGCCTCATCCATACTGATGAAATATTTAAATTCCTTGGTTAATGCATCATCACTTGCAAATGCACAGATACAAGCATAAAAATGGACACATTTCTTCTTGCTGTCTTCAGTTGAATGCTTGAAATTCTTGAACTGTCTGCATGAGCAATGAAACCGATGTTCCACAGAGCCCTTCTTCTTTGGTGACTCCGAGAAGGAGAAATGCAGGAAACCTAGTTGAGGTGTCTGTTGCGCCTTGCACTTGACAACCATGATGTTCTTTGACACACGCTGGACAAGAGGACCTGTGGTCTCGGTGGCAAGAAGCCAGATTGATTGCTTCATTTCGTTGGAGACCGGTAAGCTATTGAGGACCGAATTCTTCAGGGTGAGCGGCTGCGCTTCCGTTGCGCATTTCTGAGCGAGTTCGATATGCTGGCATGTTGTCTGGTTACCCTCTGTTGCCAACGACTTTTGACAAGATCCAATGTAGCAATGAGGTACATCCACAAGGGTCATTGTCTCTGCATCGGGTCCCTGCAGGATGATCTCTCCAGTAAGCGGTAGCTCCACAAATCCCCTGTAATCAGGTCCCCTATCACGCAATCGCACAGAATAGACCATGGCCGAGGATCCTGTGATGATCCTGATCGCATCAGCACTTTGGTTCCCTTTTCTGCCCTTACCCCTGAGGACCATGTTACAATCTTTGTTCTTGCAGCTTAGACCACGTATGCCATTGTAGATTCCGCAGTTGGGGCACTTTCTGACACCCCTAAGTGTGGGTCTTCCAAGGTCCTTGAATAGGGCCTTTGGGTCAGGAGTGGTTGATACCTTTAGTGCACTATTCATCATGGCATACCTGAATGAAAATAAAAAGACAAAACACTAAAGTTTTGGTAATGATGGAATAGAGTATCTACATTCAAACCGAACTCACACTGACTTCTCAATACCACAGATAAATTATATTAAGGTTGAAAATGTAAAATAGCTGACGAATGAGCAACAGCATAATTATTTTTTTAAAGCTATTCATTATCACCACATTTAAAGCAAAATCTTCTGCATGATAAAACAATTCAGAATTGTATTAAGCCTGTTTAGCCTCATAAGAAGTACAACCATCCAGAGTAGAGAAAACTATTTCGTGAAAAACAAAAGCCTTTGAAATGTCATCATTTTTCAAAATTTATATCATATGGGGTAGAAAAACTAGAAAGTAGAGGGAATGTGTCGGTTTGGCCGAACCGAGTTGAATAAGAAGCTACAAGTTTTTTTCACTTTTTATTTGTTCGTCAATCCACTTTGGCTGCAATATTACACTCCCCATTATTGTAAAAATTAGCATATGTTTCTTACCTGCTTTGTGTCAATTTTCATATCTTTTTTAGGGTATTTTTTCCTAAAAACAAAGACATAATATACACTTTCTCACAGGTTTCATGGCAAACCACTGCACAATACAATTGCATACCGTACTGACGGTGGGGCGCAGGCACACGCCTGTGTGAAGTTAGAGACTGTAATCTCAGATCCTCATTAAATTCATGTAAGTAATAGGGTGTCTGATCGCGCACCCGATGTTGTGTGCTAAAATTCTTCCCATAGAGATTGCACGCATCCCTATGCGGTCTACGTGCATTGCGCGATCATGCAAAATTGGTCAAAGTTGGTATTTTTAATCGAAATTCAAACCTTTATTCTTTGTGATCCTGAAGGTGATACTCAATAAATGAGGTGTCATATGAAAGAGCAGGTGAATCTCCATATTTCCAAAGGGGCGTTATCTCGGAAAATCTAAAAATATCTTGGTCAAAACAGCATTTTAAACATTGTGCCCTGGCTAACTCCGAGGTTTGCTTTTTTTTTAGATATGACGCCCCGATCGATAAGTAGTCCCAGTCCTAAGGAAAATATCTATGTGCTTATTTTTTCGCTAGCCCCCAGGGATCACAAACAATTACAGTTTGAAAATATCCTTCCCCACATTTTTCGGATCAGCTAAGCAGGGAGGCGTGAGCTCCGCGCCGGCCGAACCCATGGTGATAGCGCGTAAAATCTGCACATGAATATGCATCGGACCACGTGTGTACAAACCCGGAAGTGGGTGCCCATTGAAGACAATGGATCGCCAATCGCGTTGAGTTGCGCATGCAGTTAAGCAACAAGCGTGCGCTTGCATATTGCGCAATTCAGCTGTTTTGCTAAATTTAGCAAAACAACATAACTCTGCGTGTACGTCTTTTTCGTCGATCCTTACAAAAATTGCATGAATATTTCTAATTGCTGAAGGGGCTGTATCTTTTGATAGAAACATCGGTGAGTCTTGAAATTTGAAATGTATTATTCTGAGTGAATGATTTTTTTCAATTATCCAACCATAATGGTGAAAAACGATCCAAAAGGGAAAATTGAAAAATCGTTCAGACACCCTTTAAGTTATTATGATGATCATCATCATTATGGTCACTAACTACACGTATGCGCGAACCCCTGCACCCATCGTCGGTACGGTATGCAATAGTATTGTGCAGCGGTTTGCCGTGAAACCTGTGAGAAAGTGTATATTATATCTTCGTTTTAAGGAAAAATACTCCCAAAAAGATGAGAAAATTGACACGATGCAGATAAGAAACATAAAGACTTTTATTAGTTTTAAATCATGACAAAGGGCAAGGCATTATTTGAATAATTGATGAAGATTTAGACTACTTTTAGTTGATTTTTGGTATGTTTTAACTTTTACTAGTAGGCCTAGCCCTAGGGTATCCACGGCCACGCCGGAGTTACGGGTCTAGACCTAGGCTAAGTCTGGATATGATTCTGAACTAGCGCCAAAGAGAATTCAAATTGAAAGATTGTCCCATCATGACGCAACTGCCAAGCACTTGCTGGCTACATGTATGTACTATGTTGAGTGCTACGCCTGAGCCTGTGCTGCGCAGCTGTGGCAACTGGCATACAGTCTATAAAAAATATCAATACTATTCTGTAAGTGTAACGCGTAACGTAACCGATGCGCTGCTCGCAACCTAGCAGGCCCCGGGAACACTGCACTGGCACTGCAGCGCGGTCAGGCCAGGCTGCTTGAACACAAATTTGAAATTGATTTTAACTATCTATTACTTATATTTGTTTACAAATTCTCTATCAAAATATTGTTAAGCTATACACATACCTATATTGTAGCTAACATAGTGAGAAAACCGGATAAAGCTCTCCACAATCACTAAAGTTTACAGCATTCCGACATCTGACGTAGTCTCAGTATCAGTCTGCTACCCGCTGCTAATAAAAGACGCTTTTTCTGATTGGTCCGTTTGATGTCATGTGGCCAACACGCATTTCTGACGTAAAATTCTATTGGACATGTAATTCGGTCATCGGGGAGGGCGCTTAAAACATAAACAAAAAATTACACGTGCAATGGGTCATTGCGTAATAGGCCAAGTGACCAGCCCGTGGTGGGTTGGTAACCCGGGGGGTACTCCCAACATGACTGGCTACGCACCCGGTACCGCGTCCAGAAAAACCGTCGAAAGGGTGTCTTTTAGTTTACGGCTATACGGCGTCGTCGACGTTTTTCCTTTAAAAGGCGTGTTTTCAAGCACTGATCGCACAGCTAGCTATCGATAGAAACCAAAAAAAGGGTACCTTTTCAGGTTCACAGGTTTCGACGTTTTCTTAAAAAAGGGTACCTTTCAGGTTCACATGTTTCGACGTTTTCCTACATACGCCATTAGGGTCCATTTCAGAGGTTGATGGGCACGGGTGGGTACGTGCACTTGTTGGAATTACACAAAGTTTTATTACTACCAGGGTGGTATCAGTTCAGTGGGCATACGGAGTAACTTTAGATTTAATAAGAGTAACATTTCGTTTATTTTCTCTATATATATCTCTCATTCTGCTACTGATAAAGATGCAATACATATGGGCAAAAACAACTAGGCAATCATCATATTAGCCTAGGCCTACTAATAGATCTAGGCCTGTCTTGAAAACAGTGTGGATAAATGACCTCATGCAGGAAACATTGTGTTCAGTCCATTCATACTAGGCCTACTTTGACAATAAAAATGTCAAAATGTTTCACCACCCCGGAAACCTAGTGGGAAATGAAAAGTGAAAGAGGAGAAGAAAAAAATCCGCCCCTCAGAACGGAAGGGAAGGGGGTTAAAGTTGGAAGACCAGCGTGATGTACACCCACTACACATCTTTCTTCGGCGTAAACCGGTATCAACCCATCGATATCAATCTCCACTCGAAAAGGGGGAAATAATATGAACATGCTGAAATATTACAACCATTTCCCAAATTTGACGGGTACCTATAGCTCATAAGCCTCCTATATAGCTCAATGATTCATTCCGAGGTTTAAGAATCTGATCAAATCAAATCGTTTTATCTAAAAATCCAGTTATTATGAACAAATATATAGATATAAGAAAGGGAAATCACTTCAGGTACAAATAGGCCTATGCTATTAAATCATAATGGGGGCAATGTGTAACAAGATCATCATGAGGGAGTCAACAGTGAAAAAGGTACAATAAAGGCCTATAAGGAAATCCTGCCAGATTCTTTCTTCAAGATGCTCTAATTAAAGTTATTGGTTCAATGTGCATTTATGAGAGAGAAAGAGAGAGAGAGAGAGAGAGAGAGAGAGAGAGAGTCGGATAGTAAACAAAAAAGTTTAGAGAATGGTAGAAAGAAAATGGGTTTATAGAACAAGATCATTTTGCAATTATTCTATAAACAACTTCGAAAACTTAGTTGCCATTAAATTTGTCAGTTTTACGTTGATCATTCATTAAATCATAAACTTTAAAATTGCATATATAATCTATAAATGAAATAACAATTGAAGTACATGACTTGTATCATAATTGTTGGATATCATCATCATCATGGTTATCCAAATACTCTGAGGTCTCAAAAATACTGCACTTTTAGCCGATTGATTTACAATTTAACGTCGGACCGTCATTATTTCATCTAAGTTATATACGTAAAATATAAATATTTTTATCTTTACAAATTAAATTTGTTTCAAAATGAGTTTCAAATGAGTTTATTCGACTAAGAACGGTTTCGATTACAATCTACGTGTGCCCTAAATAAGAAATCCCATCAATGTTGATTTACTGAAATATTTCCAATGAATGAAGACGAAGACCCGTTAGTTTATTATCACTTTTAGTCATAATATCTCTTGAGATGGAAATGGTGAAATGCAGACATATTGACTATTCCAAGGAGCACGGATGAATAGCTTGCCTCTTTATAATAATTTATGAGAAGAGCATAAAACAGTTCTATAGCGATTTTATTCAGTCAATCTTCACTTTTGCCCTGATGGAAAATGTTTAAGGCCTAGCTAAATATTCTCTCCAAGTTGGGGAGCCTGGAATCGATGTAACTATTCCACTCACCTCAAGTGGTTGAAAAACTTGAAATTATGATAAATGTATAACTTTCATCATGATACTTATATTCACTGCCCTGGCATTATGTAATCAGTTCACTGAATGTCTCTTCTTCTTTTTATAATTTGGTTGAAATAAGAGGGAAAGTGCGCGGGCGATAGCTAGGTGGGGCGGGAGAAAATATGAATTGGAAGTCACTCAACGATATTTTTGTCGGGTTATGCATTATTTGATTATGATAAGGGCGCGGATGTGGTCCAGGAATCTTCTTTTATTTTCCTCTTCCCTTCTTCCTTTTACTCTCTGTCTTTTCTCACGTTTTCTTTCTTTCGGTTTTCACCATTTGATTGTAGGACATGCACGTGGCCCTCGTACCTCTTAGCTTCGGCCACTGTGTGCCCCGCCCCTCCCATCCATACACACTCACCCATTCAATATGGAGTGATATCCACATACATAATGGTGTTACTGTCAAGTGAGAAAATATAATAGGTTTTGTTGTTTGTCTGTTGTTTGTTTGTTTGTTCGTTCGTTTGTTTTTGTATATGTATTTCGTTTTGTTTTCTTGCTCACCCCGCCCCCCTCATTTATTTTGGCTCGAAATCGCATTAAAGGTGCTTTGTCGTTTTCCCTTCAAAGACACCATATTTGTTATATTTCTTTTTATTTTTAGGAGCGTCTACGTGTTTTGTGTTTTGTGTATCTGACTTTGGCCGATTTTTGTGCATCAAAAATAGCTGACAGGACGCTTATAAGCCTTATATTAATTGTTTTTTCCCTCACACATTAATAAAACATGTGGTTCTTCTTTCTGGTATCGTGGTTAGCAACTGCAGTTCAAGTATGCCTTGCTACACTCGCATTAGGTAAGCATTAATTAATTTTTAACTAGTCGGCAATATTCGGTTACCGTGTCAGTATTGACATGTCACAATGCGTGTGTTTGTGTTGTGTGTGTGTCACTGCACTGACTGTGTGTCAATAATAATCATTTGAATCAATGTGAATGGCCAATTCTCGTCACTGGATTAGGCCTACCATAATTAATGTAACTTGTTAGACCGAGAGCTTCAGTTTCTTTATATCCACAATTATTCCACTCTAAAATTATTACGTCCAGCACGTAGAAATTTTACCATTCCGCGATGTAATGAGTTTATGCGCTCTGATTGGCTGATACGCTAAGTCACTAAGTAAGTGGCTTCGAATTTAAGTGAGAGAGGGCCTACTTAACTTAAGCGCGACTTAAGTTCAATGGCAAAGTCAATACGAAATATTACGTCACACCACAGAGATTTTGACATGACGTGCTTTAAACAAGTGATGCACTTCACACATAGGTGATGCACACACGAAATTGCACACACATAAAATAGAAAAACCAACGAACATTTCAGAATAAATTTCCAGTTTGTACCTTAAATATGACGAAAATGAGAATTTTTCAAACTTAAGACTATTAGTTAAGTAAGACTAGGGTGTCTGAACGATTTTTCAATTTTCCCTTTTGGATTGTTTTTCACCATTATGGTTGGATAATTGAAAAAATCATTCACTCAGAATAATACATTTCAAATTTCAAGACCCATCGATGTTTCTATCAAAAGATACAGCCCCTTCAACTGTATTCATGGTATTTTTCTCAGAATCGATGAAAAAGACGTACACGCAGAGTTATGTTGTTTTGCTAAATTTAGCAAAACAGCTGAATTATGCAAGCGCAGCGTGCAGCGTGCAAGTGTGCGTGTTGCTGAACTGCATGCGCAACTCAAAGCGATCGGCAATCCATTGTCTTCAATGGGCATCCACTTCCTGGTTCGTAAACATGCGGTCCGATGTTTATTCATGTGCAGATTTTACGCGCTATCACCATGGGTTCGGCGGCGGAGCTCACGCCTCCCTGCTTAGCTGATCCGAAAAATGTGGGGAAGGGTATTTTCAAACTGTAATTGTTTTTGATCCCTGGGGGCTAGCGAAAAATAAGCGCATAGATCTATTCCTTAGGACTGGGACTACTTATCGATCGGGGTGTCAGATCTCAAAAGTGGCAAACCTCGGAGTTAGCCAGGGCACAATGTTTAAATCGCAGTTTTGACCAAGATATTTTTAGAATTCCGAGATGACGCCCCTTTGGAAATATGGGAATTCTCCTGCTCTTTCATATGACACCTCATTTATTGAGTATCACCTTCAGGATCACAAAGAATAAAGGTTTGAATTAAAAAAAAAAAAACTTTGACCAATTTTGCATGATCGCGAATGAACGTAGACCGCATAGGGATGCGTGCAATCTCTTTGGGAAGAATTTTAGCACACAACATCGGGTGCGCGATCAGACACCCTAGTAAGACTTAAACTTAAGTGAAATACTTAACTTTTCAAGGACGCCAATAAAATTGTAACAAATAGAGGGTTTGACTGAAATATCATAATTTTGGTATCGGTAAAAACAGAAAATTGCAAGCTATCTCCTCGCACTAATATCTTATAACATAGAGCCTATGGGAGCCAGCGATAGCTAATCTAAAGGGCCCATGTCGGCTAGGCTCGGCGCCAAATTACGAAAATGAGACCGAGATCGGATGATCTTTCTGCGCATGCGCTGGCTGTAAGCCGATCTAAGCTATTGTTCTACGTGTCCAGCCTAAGGCTAAGGACTAGGTGATACTGATAATTATGAAATATGATGTTAATAATATCATTATCACCTGGCGCTGGCCTTAATTCATAATAAGGTACCCCGGCCCTGCCAGAGGCTAGCGTATCCCTGCGTGAAGAGCGAATTAAAAGAATTAAAATATGTTTGTAATCACCCTTTCCTGCACCTTGCACACTGGCTTCATGCAGACTTCAGACTTCAGAGTTCGCTAGTGTAGTGGACTCTTCTTTCTTCTCATACAAAGCAATTTGAAATCGGTCAAGAATTTAACCCAAAATATGAAAATTTGATACTGGAGTGATAGCGATTTGCTAACCTTCTAGTTCTACGTCTTCCTGATGGTCATGAGCTGACATGTTGACCACTTACGAGTTTGCGATGTTGATTATGAAATGAACTTTTTTGAAGGTGCATACAGTACATGCTAGTTGATGCTACAATATAATTCAGTATCCCTGATATAGCTCGGGTAAAGGTTACCTCACCTTTATTTAGAGAGAAAAATTAATAATCAGAAATTTATGATTTCAGAATATCCGGTACAAAAAAGAGATGCATAGTAAGGGGATGACATCACAAACCGAAACACAAGAATATTCAACTTTACATTGTGCAGTGCTAACTAGTTATAACTTTTGAGTCATTGTAGTACTAGTAGATTGAAAGTGTGACCCCCTCCCCATTTATTTGAAACCTAGTCCATACTACATGTAATTTATTTGTGTGAATTCGTAATTGACCTTTCTTATATTTCTCCTCAGCTGCTGGGCTGTATTACATGGCAGAACTAGTTGAAGAGTATACAGTCATGGCTGCAAAGTGTATCAAGTGGCTTCACATAGTGAGTACATTCCCTGTATTCCCCTTTTCTTGCTCTACCCTCTCTTTCTCCCTCTCTCTGACTCTCTCTCTCTCTCTCTCTCTCTCTCTCTCTCTCTCTCTGTCTGTCTCTGTCTCTGTCTCTCTCTCTCTCTCTGTCTCTATCTGTCTCTCTCTCTCTCCTCCCTCTGGCATGAAATTTGATAAAAGTATGAAGGTAAACTTCAATCATTAAATGCAACTTTTGTTATGTCTTTTATCTTGTCAACTCAAAATATCTTTTATTGAATCATATTAAATTTGTCTTTTTGTGTTATTGAATGTCTATCTATTATGTATTCATATACCAAGTAAATACCGTACCACAAATTTCCATCACTAAATGGACAATAAAAATGAACCTTATTAACCATATGAACAAAATACTTATAATTTATTGGCTTGAGTTTGAAAATTTTGCAGTAAACATGTAAAAATCTGAATACACATGTAGGCTTTTTGATCAATTAGAAATTAGAACTTCTATCTATGTATGGTAGCTTCAAATAAGTCAAAGTATGATTTAAGTTACGAAATTTGGTCTTTCTATGGTCTGATGGGTAAAGAGGAGTCACAATAATCAATGAATCAACATTTTACTTCATTTTGAAAAGTGCAGTTCCTATAGATTTCTTTGATGGGTTGATTGCATTTCAGCTATATTCAAGATTTAAACAGTGAATCATTCATAGTGCTTGAAAGCTTAAGTCCTTGTGGGCAACACAGTTTAATAGCCATTAAACCTATTTTCCCTTGTATTTGGATCCATCTAAACAGGGTACAGCAGCAATATACATTGGTCTCATTTTGTTTGAAGACCTACCATATTCCCTCACCCTTGTGGGACTATTCTCTGTCTTCATGTACTCACTCATGCTGAAGAACTTCCCTTTCATCGAGCTCACATCACCCCCGTTTATCATTAGCTGTGGTAAGTTCTCAAGAAATAGCTTCTCCCTTTTTTTCACTATTAATACATTTGCATGCCTCATAGAGGTGTTGTAGTCGTGTGGCTTAAAGTGTACCAATCATTTAAAATAATTATCATATAGCAAGAATGTATACAATCAATATCAAAAACTTTTCCAGCATTCAGTGGGCTGACAGAAAAGGAGTATGAAGACAATAAAACCATGCATGGAACCCATGTAGGATTTGGGTTTCATGTGCTTATGGGTCCGTCAACTAGTCTACTCTCATGTCACTTTTTTTGTTAATTGAGAATATTTTTTAACTTGGCAATATTTCTTTACAGAAATGATAATTAAATTTCATATTTTGCATATACATACATGTAGTATGGTGACATTGAACCTCTAACATACAGAACAAAATGCTTTTTTGGTGAGTTTTGGTCAAGTTCACTTGACTTTGCTGTGTAACGTTTCCTATTCAGCTCTAGGTCTGTTCATTTCAGCATAATGATTTTACACATGGCATAAGACAGAAAGTTACTCTACAGGATATACAAATAAAATGTGTAGTCTATTGTGATTTTTTTAATTAATCTTTAATTTCTGATTTTGTCTTCTTTTTTCAGTTCTGGTAATTGTGAACCACTATATGGCATTCAGTTACTTTGCAGATGTTTGGCATCCATTTTCAGAGGTATGTTTATGATTATCATAGCATTTTGCTAACAATTTATAGCTAGTTACATCATGTTTTCAAAGTCATTCTGAAAAAAGTTTGTCATACTTCTAGTTCAGGCTACTGATTTCAAAAACCTTCAATTACTTTGACTTTGCTCTATTATGTTCCCTGTTCAATTCTTGGGTTGTTCGTTTTAACATTATGAGTTTGCCTATGGCAAAGGGCAGAAAGACATTTTTAAAGAAAATTTACTTTTCATTTTGTGGAGGGGTATATGTTTCAACTTTCAAACCTGTTTAATTTTCATTTAGATAAACATGCATTCAACTCTTCATTGCGCTGTAATGTTTATCCTGTTCAATGTAACATATCTACAATTGATTTTACCCAAAGTTCATTAAAGGACACTCTATAAAGTTCATTCTGGACCCTCTTTCAAAAAATGTAAGTGTGGAACCCTGTTTTAGGTTAGGTTTATGGTTCAGGTCAGGTGTTCCAGAGTTGAAGTTGGGAAGTTAGGAATTTGGTTAACCAACCATATAGCTATTGTCACTAGAGCATGTGTTGTATAACCAGTTTCATTGGATATTCTTGACTTCATATCATGTGTTTGATACTTGCTCTCTTTCAGGTCTTGGCCTACTTCACACTGTGTCTATGGTTAGTTCCATTTGCATTCTTTGTCTCACTGTCAGCGGGAGAAAATGTACTGCCAACAACACAAAAACCAGAAACAGGTAATTTTATAAGTTTATTATTCTATCCTGTAGGATGTGTTATTCAATCCTGTTCATTCTATGACAGCACCTGATCCCCTCAAGACTTCTAACCTCAAGGTCCACTACCCCAAAAACCTACCCCTGGATAACTTCCCCCTGGACAAACTACCTATCAAGACAGTTGCCTCTTGGACAGCACAGCTAAAGCCCAGACAATAAGCTCCTAGTTAATTAATTAGATAATTAATAAAGACATCTACCCAGACAATTTCCCCTCCCCCATAATGTTTGAGTGGGGTAGTCAGTCCCTGAGGGAAGTTGTCTTAGAGGAGTAGTTTTCTGTTGCAGGTAGCCTTCCAGAGAATATGAATCCAGTACATGATCTTACTTTATTTACAAGATGTCATTGAGAGCTCATACTGTTTGTTCCTCAGAAGAGATTGTGTTGTTAGCATGGAATAGAGAATGCTGTACGTACCAGTAGTTACATGGACATCAGGATATACATGTAATTAAGTCAGTGACCGAAGATTGTCTTCTTCTTCTTTTTTTCATTGGTTGGTAGAAATGTAATGTGTATTACATATAGAGGCATTTCTTTTTTTTGCCGAGAGCAAGCAAGGATCTCTCTTCTGACTTTTCTGAGGCTTATGTGTATATTTCATATTCTTCTTTTTTTTCTTCATCCACCAACCTTACAGGAAAAGATGATGTTGTTTCAAGCTACTTCAGCAAAAAGAGCAAGAGGAATGGTCTGCTAGCTGGTTTCAACTTTGTCAAGGAATCAGTCCTGCCTGAGCGTAGCAAAGCATTCTGAGAGGAGCCTACCGTACCGTACTCTACACAGAGATGTTGTTGTATTGGACAGAATTAATCTATCCTTAGCATTACTATGGTACTTTACGATAGCACGACTGAATGCCTAATTTGCAAATGCCTGTGTGGTTTTCTAAGTGTCTGCCTTGTGTTAACGTTTGTGAAACAGTAACATCGACAGTGACTTAGCAGCTGTGTACTTCTGGAATAGAGTTGAATCATCTCCCATTCCTTCATGTAAGATGTACCAGGTAGTAAGCAATAAGTAGAGCATGCAGTGATCAAAAGATTGCAGAAATGCAGACATGGCTTCAAGTGACTTACATCTTGAAGGTGAATGTGTTAAACGGATTGGAGAGGGGGAGGTGGGGGGTCCTCGCTTTAAGAAATTATTATTTTGCATTGCAGATATAATCTGAAGTTTCATGTTCTAGAGCTCGAATCCTGTCTGTTGGGTATTTCATAGAACACTTTTCCCTTGTAGGACACCACAGATTGCTCCACTTGTATATGGGTCGTTTAAAGGTACTATGTCCTATTTGCAGGCCAAAAAAATGAAAAGGTTAAATTCCAACGGCATTTGAAAGACAATACTAATTTAGAACTTCCTCAAAAAAAGGGCTTGAAAATGTTTTTAGTGGGAAAATAACGACTATTAGTTGTCGAATCGACTTAAGTGTTTGCAATCACCTAAGTAATAGTCTGATTTTCAGACCATTGTACCGAATGGTCGTACGTTTTGTGCTGCCAAAGATTCAATCAGTTTTTAATTTTGGCCATTACAAGAAGTGGGTTATTGATGTAGACAAATGCTCATGTACCTTTACAGCTCATTTTATGTATGTTATTACCAAAGAAAAAAAATGCCAGTCAGTCACTCAATAGTGTCTGACAGTGAAGTCTACAAGTAAACGGGTTTCCTTGCATAATTTGAATATTAGGACACTGCTAATGTTTAAATTTCACAGATAGGACATACATGACATATTCATAATTCCTGCAAAGTTCTACAGAATTTGATGTTGGCTGCAAAAGGGACATAGTATCTTTAAACAATGATAGATCACTTCACTGTTGATGGTTCTTTGAGCTCATCCACAGATGCAACTGTCTTCAGGATCGTGGGTAGCTTGTTCCACAACTTTGCAGCAACCGAGGGAGAATATTGATGTATCTTATAATAATTCCAAGATAATTTGGAAATGATTATTACCTTGGTTTTAGCTCCAATTACTGTTTCCAGCACACTGCATGTTAAGGAATAATAACTGCCAAATACCCATTTAAAATATGGATCAAAAGAGATACTTGTAACTGTGTCTGAGGACATGTGCTCTTCATAGACTCAGAGATTGAAATAATTAATTGATATTCAATGGCTTTTTCAAAACAGTAAACCTAGATATTTGTAAAGTGCTTAAAGACGGTATTCCGTATCAAGTACAATATAGATCCAGATTAATTATTAGTATTATTATGATATCCATGCAGGGTCTGGAAAAGTGTGTAAGAAGGAGCAGTGTGTTTATTGTAATGTCATAATTTTAGATTGTTTGACAGAGTAGAATAAAAAAGGCTTGAGTAATAGTCATAGTCAGGCAGTACAAAGATGTAGTACAGGGGCCATATTCTGAAAGTAGTGTTATCTTTTATGTTACGGAAAATTATGTTAATTGTCATAAAAAACTAAAAATATGGGAAATTAACAATTACCATTGGAGCTTGCATTAATGTCTTTTTTAACTTTACTCGAATGAGCCAGCATCAACCAATTACTTGTCGTGATTTTGTTTTGCTGTGACAATTATTAAATTAAAATCGTTTTACTAACAGAAAAGATAACATCGTTCTCAGAATACCACCCCAGTTTTATTCTTGATTTTTTTTCATCTCAATTTTCCCATTGTTATTTGCAGGTCAAAAAAATCTTGTAGAATTATGAGTTGTGAAGGCTTAATTCTGGCTGGATTTTATGGTAACTAGTTGTAAGAATTGTTACCATAAAGTAACAATACCATCCCAATATCATAGATTCATATCATCATAAGTTCACTTTTTCTTATTTCATTGCAAAATTAGAAGAAATCTCTGAAAATTAATTTGCTGTGAAATCTGTTTCAACTTGTCAAAAAATATATATGAAGACAAAGTAACATTTGAGCCTAAATCCCTGACTGATACATGCTAAAGAGTGAATATTTTTCAATACTGTTTTGGTAGTGATGGCAGCAATGTTTTCTTTTTGTCTTAGAAAATGAATTTCATGTACCCATATTTTGTGTGACTTATTCTCATTTCTAAGATTCCTTTTGTGAGCTGAAAATATAAAGAGATACGTAACTTCCATTTAATATCATGTACCTGTGAACAATTGTATAATATATTTATTTCTAGCGATATGACACCAAATATGTAATTAGCGATAGTCACTTTTGAGAGAGTATCAACTATCAAGTACTTTTAATCAAATGTCATGTTTGTGATACACTGTATGCTACTAAGCTTGATAAGCCAATATGTAAAAGCGATTCAATTGCTTATAACTTCCAAAATATTGATAAAAAGCTTAATTTTAATTGCTTTCACAAATTTCAAAAGATAGTTGAGATAGGTTATTAAAAAAAAAGCATGGTTTGGGATCTTTTTTTCCTAAATTGTAATTTTTTCAAGGTCATTGTGAAGATGACTTTAATCTTTGTTTGTCCTCAATTTCATTACTGAAATACATAGTATTTTATGATATAAATTTTTTTAAAAGGTTGTTAAAGGGAAATCCAACTTTGATAGCAAACAAGTCTAAAAGAAATCAGAAAAATCAGAGAAGCAGACTGATGAAAGTTTGAATGAAGTCAAACAAAATATAAGAGTTATGAATTTTCGAAAGTTGTACCATGATCACTAGGTATGGAAACGTAGAATTGGCTGAATCGGTAATGCCACTGTGATGTAGTGCCGGACAACTTTCCCATTTGTTCCAACGCATAAACTGACTAAAATTTCTTTTTTCAAAATGCATGACTCGGGAGGGTCTTTTCTCTTTAGAGGACCTACAATAATAAATAAACTATCCATAATATACTTTGAGTACCGTAGTGCCTCAAGGGTAAGGGCACTTGGGAGAAAAAAAAGATATTTATGTACACGACAAACAAGAGAGTTGTCCGTGACTATGTCACAATCCACTGACAGAATTGCCAATTTGAGATATACCGTAGCTCTAGTGATCTCATATTTTAGAACTCTCTTATTATTGGTCTGATTCATTTCAAACTTTTTCTGCTTTCATACAAAGTAACTGATTACAAGGTTTGGATTGCCCTTTGATTTAAATTGTTTTATTCTGAACAATTTTTTTAATTTTGTGTATGTTTACATAAAGGATTTTATGTCACTCTTCCCTGCTACTTTTCAGTGTTTTTAGATTTGTCCCCTCTCTTTGTTCTTTATCTCTCTCTCTCTCTCTTTCTCTCTCTCTCTCTCTCTCTCTCTCACTCATTCTGAAAGTATTTTCCCCAAAGAATATGCACATGTAAAACTAGCTTGACTAATGAATGATATTTTACTCTGACAAATTGACATGTAACAGGAAAATATCGTTCATTGAAATAAGTTTAAAGTGTATGTCTTTAAAATAGCTGATGAAACTGATGTGATAAACTTTGTACAAGGCATCTTTTATGTGTAAAGGTGTTTTTAATATGACTGCATTTCTACATGTGTGATTTGTTTTATGTGTTAATGACATTAAATGAATTTGTTACATATTTGGTATACTGATTTGTTTACATTAAAGTTAATGGTTTTAACACATTTTTCGTCTTCATGTAAGTTAGAAATATCCAATGACCATTTACAGTTTACCTGCTCTTGGAATCATTATATTAAGCAAACAAACATTAAATATCATTATATAACAATTAATGCCATCGTTGATTTCTCAGGCAAATGAAATTTATTGATTATCAGTACCAAAGTACAAAAATCACATGAACAAGTAAATATATATTTCATATAAATCTCACAAAATATGCAAAGATTTATATCAGTAGTCGTAGCAAAACTTGTCCATTTAACCAGACCAGTTAATTATTTGGCATTTGGTTTTTAAAATTTTGTGTTTAAATTGGAACAAAGAACATCTGTAGAATAGAACTAGAAATCAGCTTCTTTTATATTAAGTATGAATGGAAAACAATATTTAACGTGGTCACACTTCTCAGGTGCACATGATGTATGATATGATCAACGGATGTGAAATACTACAATAAAGATGAAAGATTTAGTATAATTCTATCCTAAATGGCTAGATAATCAATTAGGACCAAAATTTCATTTTCCAGATACAAAAACTGCCAAGATACATGCAGTTACCCACAAACAAACCCTAACTTTAAAATCTAATCCATAACCCTCAGAAAGACATGGCATTTTCCTTTTATATTTCCTTGTTTTGCTCAGTATTTTATATTCTGATGATAACTAGCCATTGTGGGGTTCTAAGGTGAGCATGAAGATAATGCTGCAGTATCTAACTTTTCTGTTCTTGACATTTTAACGTATGAACACAGGTATGTTATCTTGAAAAAAAGTGAGGGTGAAGAATTTAAATTTCACAAGTATGGATGGATCTAATATTCCTATTTCCACTTTACCCAATACTCTAGCTGAAATTTTTTTTTTATTTCAGATGACATTTAAGTTCAATACATGTTGGCATTCTATCTTCAACTTCTTATTTGTTTGAGCATAGTGATATTCAACAGTAGTTCAACAAGTGAATAAGCATCATAACACTTCAAAACCATATTTAAAGTCTTCTCCTTGAATCTGAGGAAATTTGTATGGTTTGGCTATGTGTTTTAAGGCGTCGGCAATTCTTTGGTTATCAAAACTATCCCTGTCTGAGGTACTACTTGTCCTTGAAGATGCGGAAGACCCACCATTGGTCACTCCTGGAAACAATGTTGATGATTTATCATTGGAGAGATGTGCATAGACCTCTTCAAGAGGCTTCACACTGCTGTCATAGAGACGCCTGTGCTGAGCATCGATAATGTTCTTGCACTTGAAGGAAAGAGGGCGTTCATGGGGCGAGAGCTTCTCCAAGAGGATTCTGTCAATTACCTCTTGTGATAGGTCAGGCACAGGTTGCATGTAGAGTTTGACTTTGTCTTCATTTTGCTCACCGGTGATTTGAAGGACTGGGACTTTGACCTTTGGTACTGGTTCTAGCTTTGGCTTTGTCTTTCCTTTACATAACCTCTCCTTGGGTGCAACACGCTCTGCACCGAGGCTCTTTGCAGGCGCTGCTGCTGGCTTGGTTTGCGTCTTTCCCTTGGAATACGCAGCCTTTCCTTTCCCTGTGGTCTTCTCAGTGACAGTCTGGAGCTTGACTGCGGGAACATTTGCTTTGCGAGGACTATTAGCCTGGTAAAGTTGGTTGGCCATGGCTCCGAGTGTCGCAGACTGCTGTTTATGTGAGACAAGTCGTGGTGATTGTTTGTCTGCTACACCTTTCTTGTCCATCCATTCATGGAATGACTGTTCAGATTGAATGCTCTTGTAAGCTTGGTGGTCCTGCTCTTCCCAAGCATCTACAGCATCCTTGAGATTCTTCAGCTGTTGCAATTCAGTCACCTTAGTCAACTCTGCCTCCTTTTCTCTCTTCCAAGTCTCTGAGGCAAGTATTCTGTTACAAGAAGAGAGATAAAATGCACATCAATTTATGATTTCCCATGTAACTGAAATGGTGAGACTGACATTTCACTTCACATTACCAAAGCAACAACACATCATCTTGTAAACAGTTTGAGATATCCTGACTTTGCAACTGTAACTGCAAATTCAGTCAAGTACATGGATCTATTCAATGATCTACTATAACTGGTAAGAGAATTATCATCATATCACATCAAACTATATAGAAAGAAAGCTTTTATCCCAAATATCAGGAAAAGATCATAGGGCACCAAGTCGGCTCTTTAATAATTCAGATCATTTGCTGTTACATACAGAGCATTATTCACCTTCATTTCTTATACTATCACAAAGTGAACCCATACCATCTTCTTTCTATTCATGTTTAAACTTGAACAGATATAGGCCTAAATGAATGATTTAATGAACAAATATCTGTTAATATAATGGAAATATGAAGGCTGGTCTAAATTAATTAAAACTATAAAATATTTCTCTCAGTTCGACCTTCATAAAAAATTTTTTACCTTGCACATTTTCTATGTCCCCAGATCTTGGCATAGTCTAGAGGTAAGTGGCCATTACAATCAGGTAAACTAATATCAGCGCCTCCAGCAAGAAGAGATGCCATGCACTTTACACTTCCTTCAATAGCAGCTTGATGGGTGGGGGTCATCAAATCTTCATTGGGGCTGAAAAATCAAAAGAAAGAGGATGATTCACTCGGTGACAAATTCATGACCAAAAATCCACATTCACAACAAGATATGGGTAAAATCTTACAATAAAGAGATTAAATCATTTAGACCCATGAAAGGGGATAAAGAAAAGATTGCACATACACAGAACTTTAAAGAAATAAGAAGATTAATATATTTATTCAGATTGACACTTTATTTCATGAAAAATGATCATTTCAGATTTATATACTGTTTAACGGGATGTTTATTTCTCTTAAAAGCCAGTCACTTGTAAGCACTATTCAATCTGCAAACATGGATGATTATCATGATTCACAGACAAAAAGGTTTTCTTTGAAACCTGATTTTGAAATGTAGTAGATCCTTAGCTCATTCAAAAATATCCTTATCGGTTTTCCTGTGTTTCACCTGTTTGTCTGAAAGTAGAATATAAAAGCTAATTCATCCATTTTCATTATTACAAGGTTTCTTGAAGTCAAACCCAATTGTATACACTGCTTTATCAAACAAATCTGAACACAAATTAAACCTACGCGGATGGATCAGCGCCTGAATCCAGGAGATACTGCAAGCATTCCAGAGCTCTCTTTCCAGTCCTGCTGTTAATACAGAGATGGATAGGTCTCCAGCCCGTAGAACTGGCCAAGTTCACACTCACGTGATACTTCTCAACCAGAAGTTTCAGGCATTCTATTCTGCCATGAAGAGCTGCCAGGTGAATAGCAGACAACCCCTGTCAAACATAGACCATAATATAATGATAAAATCTTAAAGAACATTTTGGATTCAATCACAATTCATATTCATAACATTTTGTTTCACTAAACGATTGAATGATCCAATCAAGTAATAATTAGAAAAAAAAGTGTCATATAAAAGTAAAACATAGGGGTCTAGTCTAGGCCTAGGTAGGATCTAGATATCAGATTGAGTTGAGCCTTGCTCTGTAAATCACAGGTATAAACCCATTAATGTAATAGATATTGAAAATTATAATAACAAACTGAAGTAGAGTCTAGGGGTCTACATTTACTGCCTTTAGGCAAGTTTTTTACTTTAACTTGGCTTAATAATAAAAAAGTAAAGTAAAATTTATAATCTAGAATTCTCTAAATGTGTAAAAATAGGTTATATACCTCAGTTCAAAACACTTACATTTTTGTCAAAATTTGCTGGGTTTTTCCTTCCTTGAGTGTCTGTCTCAGCCAGGCTGTATCCCCGATTGCCGCTGCCATGAATTCATCTCCACCCAGCGCCGCCTTGCGACTCCGCTTCGAAGTGGAGGTGGATGGAACAGCGCCTGTGCCAGTGGCTATTGTATATTTTGATCCCGTTGTGTTGATTCGGGAACTAGATTCCATTGCAACCTTAGACATTTTTCTTCTAGTCTGTTTCTTTACAGTCTACAAAAACATATCACAATCGTAAAAGTGACAGCTGGTGTATATCAAGTCTGGAAATCTGACTGATAATTGCTGTAATTGTAATTTCAATTGCAAAGTATAAACATATGCAGTGCAGTACAGTGCATGTGATTTCGATTGTTTACAGTTGCTAGGGAGTCCTCTTGCTTCCGGGTTGTGTATGGAATGCGCCGTGTTGCCTGACTATCTAGCGCTCCCGGCTGAGCTGAGCTCTATAAAACTTGTTTTTAAATACTAATTTGGTTATTATTATTTTTTGATGTATGGAATAAAATTAATTTATCCTTATGGTATCTAATATGTTAACTTAGATAGATTTCACTTGTTATTTCAATTATAGTAATGGAATATTCCATGTAGCTTGCCGTAGAATATACGAGGTCAAACGGGTTGTCGTAGAAGATCTCTCGCAAAATTAATGAGCTGCACCACCACTTTGCACGAACTGAGCTCAGTTTGAAGAACAGACAAAAGATACAACCTGCTAGCTTGAAAAGGTCATATTCATGTAAGTTTCCCAAAATCAGTTTCAAGTTTAAAAGTAGACTATGAGCCATGCAGTGGAAACTACTAATTCAGGTAGTCATTGTCTTTCTGCTCGCGCATTTCGTAGACCGGCGTGGCATGACCGGGCTGCGTTATTTTTTTCTGCGGCACAGATTGGAATTGGGGTTAGGTGCGTGTTGAGCCTATGGGAAAGTTTAGGGTTAGGGTTAGGGTTAAATCAAGACCTCTTTTTAAAAAAAAAGCCCCAATCTGTGCCGCAGAAAAAAATGACGCGACCGGGCTAGTATTCAAAACGGGCCTAGGCCTATACTGTAAGTTGAATATTGTAACTTCAACTTGTAAGTCAAATGTACGTGTGCATATGTAACAAGTGAAGTTTTGGCGATAGTGTAGTTTTGACTTTTGTATCCATTTTTTTAACCTTAACTCCGGCGTGGAGATACCCTACTAAAACATAACCCCAAATCAACTAAATCTTCATCAATTGTTCAAATATAATGGTCATGGTTTAAAAGTCTTTACGTTTCTTACCCCTTTCGTGTCAATTTTCTTATCTTTTTTGGAGTATTTTTCCTAAAAACGAAGACTTATAATATACACTTTCTCACGGGATTCACGGCAAACTGCTGCACAATACAATTGCATACCGTACCGACCTTGGTCGCACCCACCATCGGTATGCGAAATTGAGAAATTAAGAGTAGACTATGCATATCTATGTGTTTAGAGAGAGACAAATCTGTCTGCTTGAACTGCTGCCTTGGAGGGTTTTTAAAACATATTTTGTCTGTGATGCTCTCCTCCAAGGGATTCGTTGAAGTCAGACGAAGTCTCAGCGGAACATATCCCGAAATGAAAAATACTGTTGTTGTTTTAGTTTTAGGCGTGTATATCATTAAATTATGAATATTTACGCTGATTTATTTGGTCTAGTCTATTGCTAGACCGAAAGCTTCAGTCTCTGATATCGACGGTTGTTCCGCTGAGATTGCATCTGGCTCCTCTGACCGCCTCTATACATAGACTGAAGTACGGCGTATGGGGTAGTGTGCGGAACGAATGGTTCGGTTCGGCCGGACCGCGATGAATGAGTTATGCAACGAGTTTTTCACTCTTTACGTCTTCATATATCCACTTTGGCTGCAATATTACTAGGGTGTCTGATCGCGCACCCGATGTTGTGTGCTAAAATCCTTCCCATAGAGATTGCACGCAGCCCTATGCGGTCTACGTGCATTGCGCGATCATCCAAAATTGTCAAAGTTTTTTTTTTTTTTTCAAAGTTCAAACCTTTATTCTTTGTGATCCTGAAGGTGATACTCAATAAATGAGGTGTCATATGAAAGAGCAGATTAATTCCAATATTTCCAGAGGGCGTCATCTCGAAATTATAAAAATATCTTGGTCAAAACAGCTATTTAAACATTGTTTCCTGGCTAACTCGAAATTTGCCACTTATGAGATATGACGCCCCTGGCGATATGTAGTCCCAGTCGTAAGGAAAATATCCCTACGCTTATTTTTCGCTAGCCCCAGGGATCACAAACAATTACAGTTTGAAAATACCCTTCCCCACATTTTTCGGATCAGCTAAGTAGGGAGGCGTGAGCTCGCGCCGGCGAACCCATGGTGATAGCGCGTAAAATCTGCACATGAATATGCATCGGGCCGCGTGTCTACAAACCCGGAAGTGGGTGCCCATTGAAGACAATGGATTACCGATCGCGCATCAGTTAAGCAACACGCGTGCGCTTGCAGCGTATGTGTGCGCTTGCATATTGCGCAATTCAGCTGTTGTGCTAAATTTAGCAAAACAACATAACTCTGCGTGTACGTCTTTTTCGTCGATTCTTACAAAAAATGGATGAATATTGTAGGGAATTGAAGGGGCTGTAACTTTTGATAGAAACATCGGTGAGTCTTGAAATTTGAAATGTATTATTCTGAGTAAATAATTTTTTCAATTATCCAACCAAAATGGTGAAAAACGATCCAAAAGGGAAAATTGAAAAATCGTTCAGACACCCTAATATTACACTGAATCTAAATAGCCATAATAAATAACCCGGAAATATATACTTTGACTTACGATAGCTTGCTCATTTAGATCCTATATTAATGATTAATCCGAGAAAGTCTTGTAGTCAACAAGATTTGTTGTCAGCCATCTTGGTTTAAGTTGATGAATATTCATTTTTTTCTTTTCGAACGTCCAATAGCTACGTATGAGTCAGCCCGGCTTGAGCCGGTGATGTTTGAATATTCATAAGCCCAATATCAAACACGTGCTCTGATTGGCCATTGGGCTTGTTTTGGTCGGTTGACCCGGAAATATATCGGGCGGGTCATGTCATAGATTACCAGTTCGAATGCATGAACGTACCGTTTCCTTGGTTCTGAGATAAAAAATGGATAACTCATATACGTAAGTCCGTAAATTTCGCATTTTGAAATAGGTAATAAAACTTTGAGAACTGTACATAGGAGAACAAAAATACATACTATTTTTATGCCTCCGCTACAACGTAGCCGGAGGCATTATGTTTTCGGGTTGTCCGTCCGTCCGTACGTACGTGCGTCACGTGCGTCCCACGTCACGTCCTCGTGATCGCGTTATCTCAAGAACCAATTGATGGATTACCGCCAAACTCGGGTCATGTATGTATCTTGCAGAGCTAATGAAGTGATTAGATTTGGGGTCACGAGGTCCAAGGTCAAAGGTCACAGGGCTCATTATGTATGCAAAAATAGCTCGTGATCGCGTTATCTCAAGAACCGATTGATGGATTACCGCCAAACTTGGGTCATGTATGTATCTTGCAGAGCTAATGAACTGATTAGATTTTGGGGTCACGAGGTCAAAGGTCAAAGGTCACAGGGCTCATTATGTATGCAAAAATAGCTTGTGATCGCGTTATCTCAAGAACCGATTGATGGATTACCGCCAAACTTGGGTCATGTATGTATCTTGCAGAGCTAATGAACTGATTAGATTTTGGGGTCACGAGGTCAAGGTCAAAGGTCACAGGGCTCATTATGTATGCAAAAATAGCTCGTGATCGCGTTATCTCAAGAACCGATTGATGGATTACCGCCAAACTTGGGTTATGTATGTATCTTGCAGAGCTAATGAACTGGTTAGATTTTGGGGTCACGAGGTCAAAGGTCACAGGGCTCGTTATGTATGCAAAATAGCTTGTGATCACATTATCTCAAGAACCGATTGATGGATTACCGCCAAACTTGGGTCATGTATGTATCTTGCAGAGCCAATGAACTGATTAGATTTGGGGTCACGAGGTCAAAGGTCACAGGGCTCATTATGTATCCTAAAATAGCTCGTGATCGCGTTATCATTAGAACCAACAGATGGATTACAATCAAACTTGAATTTTAAAAATTGCTTCCATTTTGGTTTGTAAAATTGCTCTATGGCGGAGGCATCATCGACTGCGCGCAGTTGAAGTTCCATCTAGTTGTATCTGATTTATAAATCAGAAAATTAGATCTAAATAAACAAAATCGTGGGAGAAAGTTTCGGGGTAAAAAGTGTGTCACAATCGGCTCAATCTCTCCCCGTGATGCGAGCCGTATGGGGTACCGTCTGTGTATGGGGAATGTCAACAAATGTCAGTTTTATTAAAGAATGACCCATACCAGACGGTTATTTCTGTCTAGTCTATTGCCAGCCTCTAGGATTAAGCCTTTACTTAGTCTTGGCTTAATAGTTTGGTTATCAATACTTCACCAATGTAGCCAAATAAATCAAAATATTTATGTTTCTATAAGCTAATTTTAACTCTAATAACCCAGTCCTAATCTAAACTTTTTTATGTGAGGTAAGATGATATCTTATTTCTGTTTTCTCTTTTTTTTACAGGAAGATAGCTTGGTAGTGAAGAGGAAAAAAGAATCCAAGATGGCTGCCAGCAGAGCTTCAGAGAGGAGTGCAAGGGAATTCTATGAGATGAAACAGAGGGCAGTCAATTTCTACAAAGAGAATCAAGTACCAGAGAAAATTGAGGAAGTTCTCAATAATATGTTTCATGAAAGCCCTGCTGATGTCTATGGCTATCTGGTAAGATAATTTGGTTTGCAAACAAACAAACAATAAGAAACTTTCAAACATACATATATCACCAATACAGGTGCAATTTCATGATTGTAAACAATCCGAAACATGACTTAAAAGTGAGATTTGATCACTTGGTATGCAATAATAAGGAACTATCACAATAATAGAGTTGTATCCTTTGAAGCTGTTCTGATTTTGTAAGGGGATACATTAAACAATAGTCTCTTGACCCAATGATAAATGTATGGGGCAAAAATCCACAACGTTGCAGATGAAATAATCACTCTGTTGCCAATCACTGTGAACATGACGGACAAAGAAAGAGGACAAAATATATGGTTCCCATTCAACCCTCAACAATTGCTTTGGTAGACAAAGGAACATCCCTTCACTGCTATTATGTAAAAATGTGTAGAACAGGTGTCACATGCATATTCACCTGTTCTACTTATTTTACATAATAGCAGTGAAGGGATGTTCCTTGTCTACCAATGTTGAGTAGAATGGGAACCGTATATGTTGTCCTTTTTCTTTGTACGTCATGTTCACAGTGAATTTCAGTAATAAGACGAAATTTTAATAAAACTTTATTTTTTAAAATTATTCTTTCACCCAAATGTTTTTATAATTTTATTTAAACTTACATCAGTCTTGATTTCAAAAGCTACCAAAGTTAGCACAAGATAAAAATGTCTTTGTTCATTAAATAGAATATTAAATATATATTTCCAATTTTTTCCCAAACTTTTTACAGTCTGAATATTTTGAGAGCAAGGCCAAGTCTCCAGTGATCCACAAAGTAAGCGGGAGAGAGGTCTATGATAGCAAAGGTCAACCCACAGTTCAAGCAGAAATCTCCTGTATCATCAAGGGTTTGGAAAAGGTATGACAAAATTAATAACTAAGGAATATTCTTGTTGAACATGCATTTAGGGTTAAATCAGCCAAGCGTATAAACTGTTCTCCAGTTTAGTACCGGTAGTCTAAATGAAGATTATAATGCTAATCCTGCTGACAACCCATAAAAAAATATATTAAAATAGAGAATGTAATGTTTGTCCAGCTAACAACCCTCATTCCTCTTTGAATAAGATAGATCATTGACTGAGCTAGCCAGCTAGGCATACTGTACATTATGACAATTTGCCTCAAGCGCCATTTTCCAACCTTCCTGAAAGATGATTTTTGTGTAGTTTAAGTTCTTCTTTTTGCCCTGTAGAACCATGAAGAAGTAGATGTGGCCTGGTTGGGTGTTTTCTATTAAACAAAGTCAAACAATGGCACTGCCAGATGAGGTTATTTGTACAAACTCACAGACATATCCGTTAATATATCTACAAGCCTATTACTGTGACTACATGAACATGTACATGATGATTTGCTCTATTGGGGAGGGGTTATATTGTTCTCTTTTGTATCTCACTTATCAAGTTGTGATATGATATGTGATCAATATTTTTCAGCATTTCTCCACTGCCACTGCCAGCAGTTACAATCACTACCCTGATAATGTACCCCTGGAGAAGAGAGAAGCAGAAGAGAAAGAAAGACAACAGAATACAGGAGCTGCAGTATCACTGATCAATGGTCAACTTACAGAGGCACTGTGTGGCGTAGATCCAACAGATCAGAAAGAGGCTGATGATATTGTCTTGTAAGTATAGAAATAATGTTCCTACTTACTTCTAGAGATGATGAAGTCATCCTTATTTCATTATTTCATTATGTGTCAAAAATTCTATAATACCGGTACAGACATTGTATAGAGTTCCAGTTGTATTGTGCTAATAAACTTAAGTCAAGTCTGACAGACGGTATGTACTGTAAAATTACAGATATTTTAAGATATATTCATCCTTATCAAATTTTTTTTTTTAGGTGATTTTCGAAATGATATCAAATTTTTGACATTTATATAAATTTGGTATTGGTAAGGAGAAATCATGCAAGTGTATGTAATGTTAGATATGTGTCATAGAATATAAACCGTCTTGACTTATCAGGTAACAAAAATGAAAAAGGAGTTCCTTGACAAGGATAATAATACAGGGCTCCGCACGCACTATTTTAGACGGGTTTGTTTGAAATATATTGTAAAACATAAGAGATCCTGCTTTACACTGTTGGCACCATTCTGGATTTTTAAAGACACTCTGCAGTGATCACCTACTAGCATTGAGCCCTAGAGAGACCCTCATTTCAATTGTAAAAATATCACTTTCTCTTCAGAACACTGATTGACAAGTTGAAAGCTGAGGCTGACCAGAAGGAGGAGGAGGAGCGGCTTAAGCGGATCGAGGAGGAGCTCAACCAGGAGCCCAAGGAGCCTGCCAAGGAGGAGAAAACCATCTCTCCAAAAGGGAAGAAGAAGGCAGGGAGTGCTAGGTCAGGCATAGTTGCCCTGGAGGAGCCGAAGGAGCCGTTGTACCCAGCATGCAGTGCAGCATGTGCCGTATCTCAGGCGGTTGCCATGGCGGGGGCAGCGGTGAAAAAGGTGGAACTCTACGAACACATCTGCAATGCTGCTGGCAATGTGGTATGTGTAATCCATATGTCATCAGTTTGTTTCACCAAATAGAGATTTTGCTGTTATAAGACTGTATGGTATAGTTTCAGTTACGTTGCTGAAAATGTAAAGCAATGGATATAAAGTAGTTTTTCAAGCAATGAGGTATCACACTTTTCATTCTTAAAAATATTGTTTTATTTACAAAGCTTATATGCAGTAATATCAGAGCCAAAACGTCACATACGGTAATCAATACTTTATGATTACGTATAAAAACAAGTAATTCAGAATGACACAAAAGAGCTGTAGTGTAGTGCAAACACTATCAATCTTGTACTGTGTGAATAGTCAGTAATTCACCTTATTCTTAAAGAAATGGATTGGCTAATTATTGTATTGCAATGGTATTTATATTTTCTACTAATAAATCTTGTGATTTTGTTCTGTTTATATGTCTGATGAGTCCCATTGTATACTCTTATCTGTGTAGGATGTGGATGTATTCACAATGCCTATGCCTATGGTCAGTGTGTTGAGCTCTGGTAAGCCAGCACCAGGCAAACAGAACCTCATCAAGGAACTCCTGATCCTACCTAAACCTGGACTACCATTCGAAGAGGTATGTATCACAGTTCTACAGCACATGCTCTACTGTCAATTTCTCTGTGGTCACTCTCCTACAGTAACCACATATCTACATTCCTCCAAGGACTAAATATCAAACCTTACCATAAACCTTACCTAAAACTTAATTGCATCTCTAATCCAAATCGTAAAGCATTGATGAAATGAAGTCCCAAGTAAATGTCGCTAAACATACCTTATGTATGTGATCTGAATATGATTATGGTAGTAATAAATCGATAAAAAGATCATGACTATGATTTTGTATATAATAAAAGTGCCGACACGTTGAGAAAGTATTGATAATTACTTCATAGTCTGTGATGTCTCAAGTAAATTGTTGCTCACTCAAGTAGAGGTATATTTATCGTTCAATCTAAACTGTTCTCTTTCTATCAGTCAAGATTCAAATGACAATTTCATTGCAAGTACCATAAGATCAGGAACATATGACATGCATTTTTCTCCAGGGTTATGAAAACTCTTAATCGTTTCTTTCTAATGTCTTTTCTTACCTAGGGCATGAAACAGGTGACCAGCGTTTATCACCAAATTGGAAAGCTCCTCTTTTCTAAGTCGGGGGTAAGTCATGCAGTTGTACATTTATGATTGTTTATTGCTCTAGCTGTTATTCCATTTTGTATTTTGTGTTGGGAACCAGGACAGGGTTGGACCCATATCCATTAAAATGGAGTCAGCAATACAGCCTTTTATATGGTTCTCAGCAGACAGCTTGAGTGTCACATTCAATGAAAGAAATTGTCAGCAGACAAATATTTTTCAAATCATTTAGTTGATGTGTCTTTCATGAAAAGTAAAATATGATAAGATTAAATCAAGACATATATTACAAACCCATGATGATGATAGATTGATTTTTAGTCCTTTCTTGTCTTTCCCAATCTCTCTCTCTTCTCTCTCTCTCTCTCTCTCTCTCTCTCTCTCTCTCTCTCTCTCATTTTATAAGTGGAGTGTTGTATCAAATCCACCGCAAGTCCCTACAGAAAACTAAAACTACTCTTTTGAAAACATTTTGTTTCATGTAGGTTCCAGCATACTATGTCAATGACAATGGAACCTTCACACCCCAGTACGATCGTCAGGAACAGTTCCTAGACCTGGTCCAAGAAGCAGTTACAGCCCTGGAACTAACACCAGGAGAAGACATCTACATTGCTTTAAATTGTGCTGCACATGAGATATATGAACCAGTAAGTATCACAATCAACCAAAGGTTCTAGTTCACAACTGTTTCAATGTTTCTATGATAATATGTAAATGCATATAATGTTAAGAAATCAATCATAAATTATGTTGCATTAGCTTCTATTTAGATGCTTGCTAAATTTTCTTACCTGGTTTCATTTAACATGCATGTATCTTCAAGCTGTTGCTAGAGATATTTGATACAAAGTTTGGAGAAGTACTTGGAACTTTTGTGTTATTTGCTTCTCATTGTTTTAATGTTCAAACTTTAGGGCTTTTCTCCTAAGTTTACAGGAACAATGCTCAAGTGACACATCTCTGTATTTATGTTTTTATGATGTAGAATAAGCTGAGGAGTTTGTGGTGTTTCATATTGTATTGATTTACATATCTGATTCATGATTTGTCCAATTATTTTGTTTTCAGGAAAAGAGCAAGTATGAGGTCATGACTGGTATGCTCAAGACATCAGAGGATATGATTGAGTTCTATGTTGACATCATCAACCGTTACCCAGCAATCATTGCATTGATTGATCCACTCAGAAAACAGGTATAACAGAAAATGATATATTGAGGATAGTTATAGATACCATAAGATAGAGGATATAATTGAATTCTATGCTGATATTTAAAATACTATCCAGTAGTTATCAAATTGGGTGGTTATTCTATAAAACTGGTGAATCATAAGCTGGAGACAGAAAAGGAATCAAAATGAAGAAAGGAAGAAGATGAAGGAAGGTCAGCAAAAAAGAGGGAGTGAAACTGGGTACACTGAGGATGATGTATGAAACTTAAAAGCTGTAAGAATCAATCGGGTGTATTTTAGTACATGTTCCCCCCTAAATAGGAAGTTGAAAGGTGAAGAAAATTTAGAACAAAGTGGAAAATTAGAAGTAAAAAGGGTGATGAACTGTGTAACAGAAATGCTTCGAGGATCAATCAGAATTTCTTCTATTCCCAGGGCTTAAATTAATCCATGGCCTTGGATGCCCTTTTGATTGGCCTCAATGCCCCTCTCATTGGCCTTGGAGATTTTTTGTGCCCTTTCCAATTCTTCCTATTTGTGCTGTAATATAGGAATGTGCCCTACAGAAAAGTGGCCTTGCCCTAAAAATATTGAAATTTAAGGCCTGTATTCCATTTGTTTCCTTTCAGATGAACAGTGGAAGTAAATATACAAAATATTGTTCTCACTATTTCTTAAAAAGGGAGCAACATAATTATCATGATACATATTATTCATTTTTAATCTTTGATCCAAGGATTCTGAGGTCTGGAGCAAACTATGTGAGCGTCTGTCTGAGAGGTGTTACATCATCGGGGAACATGTCTACCCCCGTGTGGAGAGGTTTGTTCAAGAAGGCTTTGGTGAGCTGGCAGCGAGCGGTGCCTCGCTACGCATGCGTCAGATGACCACCGTCACAAATATCATCCTGGCCGCAACAATCATCAAAGGTACAATGATGATAAGGAGAAGAAAAGTAGGGCTGATTACAATGAGCAGACAATATTTAGCCCCAGCTATTTGATTTCTCTCTCTTCCCAGAATGTAATTGTTTTTTTATGTTATGGAAGATCACTTGTACAGTTATGCTTGATATTGCATCAGAATCAATTTTGTAAATGTTTCTTTCCCAGTAGTAAATGATAACAAACTGTTGACTGTGAGCTTGTAAACGGCAAACACAACTGCCCTATTTTGACTCACATCCTTCTGTAAAATACATGCAGCTTGAGGCAGTAAAATGCTGCCTGATCTTAAGATATAATGCTACCCTTCAAACTTCTGTAAAGGTTTAAATTACTTTCTTAAACAATTATGTGGACTATCAGCATTGGTATCAACGTAAAGGATGAAATAAAGATCGGAGAACATATATATATATATATATATATATATATATATATATATATATATATATATATATATATATATATATATATATACAACATATAGAAGCAATGTTATGAAATAGCTCACACTGATCTTTTCTCCCCTTTTGCATGACAGAAGAGGCATCAATTACAGCCATTTCCAGTGTACCTGGTGATACATCTGATGCGTTCCTTGCAGACCTAGTAAGTATCAAGCTTGATAAATATGTAGACAATATTTGTAATGACCTACAATAGCATATCAGTATTTTCCTGGAGATCAACATCTTGATGGGTTCATTTGAATAGGCTTTGTAGAGACAAGTAAAATTTACTACATGTTTAAGATGGTTGGGTTTTGTTAATGATGTTATTGCGAACTTGACTGTTCTAGTTTTTTAAGGCCAACCGACCAAAATTTATCAAGCTCACAATCTTGAGGAACAATATGTTCCATTTATCTGTGACTGTTGAGTAACAAGTGTACTTCTCTATTTATATTCTTTATCTAAGACTTCATGATGTAATCCACCATCACATATCACATCATAATGAGATTTGTGTTAAGAGGTGTGAAATGTACTACTTAAGCAGGATGTGCATTCCTATTCACCTGGCAATGCTTTCATCCTTTCAACTGGTAATGATGTTACATGGAGTATAATCCTAGAGGACACTGTGTAGTTTTGGACACCTCTTGCTAGTTCAGCTGCAAAATTACGAATTTCAATATTGAAATACAAATAAGATGTGTTTTTATTTGTTACAGGCTGTTGGTATTGGAGCTACATTTGTCAAGTTCGGTGCTCCTGCCCGAGGCGAGAGGATCTCCAAGTACAACCGTCTCCTCCAGATATCCCAGACCCTCAAGGAACAGGGTCAGCTGAGGGTCCACGAGGAGTTCGCCTTCCCCATCAAGAGACCCCCTACTCCCCCACTATCAGAGGGTGCAGGGAGTGAACAGGATGGAAGTAAATCATAGAATATTCATCGTTTGGGAAATGAGAGAGGAGGAATAGTCAGACATGTTTGTAAGATGTGTTATCTGAATCTGTAGTGACCCTCCACTGCATGCTACATGTGTGGCAATAATAGTCTAAAGGCCTTAGGGCATACTTTTCATCATAAGGAAAGTAATATACAATTATATGGATGCAACCAACTAGGACTGATATGAGGTCATTCCAAATTTAAAAGTCTTTTGTAATTAGTTGCACTTCTGTGTGCTCAAAGTAAATATGATTTTCTTTGCAATGCATTCTAAATAAAATTAAAAGCTTTTTGATTTGATCGATTCCGACAGAAAACAGAAATGAAAAGAAATTAATTTGTGTGTACCATGTTTGAAGATATAATAGAATCTACTAAATTGTATTCATGTCGTGTATACACATGATACAATTGAGGATGGATTTCCCATTACATTTGTTTGAATTTATTTCAAGTTGTGTTATAGGGAAATGTGTCATTTAATGTCTATCCAGAGGAAAGGTCCAGTTTACAAATATTCTCAAATTATTGTTGATTCCTCTCTGCAAGCCTCACAGTATATTTATATATCATATAGTCAGAATGCAGAATGTGTATATTGATAGTAATTCTGTGCCGGGTGACAATTAATGTTCAGGTTATCAAAAACAGCAAATTTTTGAAAACTTTTATGAATTAGTTCATTATTTAAAGCATTAGACTTCTGGATAACTAAAATTAGTTGCCTTCCAAGTCCTGAAAATAGTTACCTGATTTGAATTTCCACTTACAGATTACATTCCATCCAAATTGTTAACTTTATTCACATTTTATCTATGTAATATATTGTACATATGCCTACACTTGTATGTAAATGAGAAAATATGTATATATTTCATTAAATTATGAAATGTTTGAAGAAAACCAGGGAATTTCATGTACCGTAGTCCCATTTTTGTCTATTTTTGTACATTTTCAGAATATATTGTCACTAGTAGTTTATTTCAACAGGGCCAATATAAGAAGGAAAAAATGGCCAACCAATCTACATTTACTTTCCAGTTAAACAAAATAAATCATGAAACAATTAAATAAATGACAGATGTTTGTATTCAATAAGAAAGAATACCTGTTCTTCCTCAAACCATGTGTATGCATTACAGCCATTTCCCTTCCACTCCCCCTCTAAAAAAAACACCAGCTTAGTTTTACCATGTGCCAGTTGTAAGAGCAGGAACAGATCCTCAACCAGATGTACACAATTCAAAATTCAGAGCTTTTTTTTTTACCTCATCTACACGACTCGTTTCAGTCTATGTATCATGCAGGCATTCAAGAATTTTAAACTTCTTAACAATTTTTTTTCTTCTCATCCTACTATTACAAAATGTTATAGGGATTGGGTATCTTTGCCTCAGATTCTAAACAAAATCCTGTTAGCTCATGCTGCAATCATAATTATAAACCTTTAGGTCAGTCAGGAATCCCATGACTTTTACAAGCTGATCGCCTGTCTGATTATCAAAATTTCAAAAACCGTTTTCCCCACCTTTTTTATAACACTACAGTCTATTGGGGGAAATGAGTATGATAAAACCGGTCACATGGCAATTCTTACTTTTTTGAGGCACTTCATGATCTATGTGAAGCGCGATATTGTTAGGGCTTCAATATTACACAATAACACAGACACTGATAACACGTAGGGCCATGCATCTCGGATTTAACATTGTTATACGATGCCTTTAAGGGGAAGTCCTCCCTAATAATTAGCTGGTATTAATACACGCAGAAGAAAAACAAACTGGTGAAAGTTTTAGCAATATCCCAAGTAGGAAAGTTACGAATGTTAAGTTGTTATCAGTGAAACACATATTGGGAACACTGTGACGCATCTTGCAAAGTCCTCTCTTATTTTCTCTATACAGAAATTTCACAAACTTTCATTTTCATTATTATTGATGACGGAAAAGATTTGTTTCATACAGGGGTTGTACAGAAACACATTTGCAATCATTATATTTATGGTGCATGTATGATTAAACATTTTCTTGAGGGAAAACAGAAATTTCTGATTTTGTTTAGTACTGAGCAAATGGGGGCGAACCCTGCAAGACAAGTCTCAGAGTTGCCAATTTATGTACCATTGATCGCAATGTCAAAAATATGTAACTTCCTTATTTTTCTCAAACTTTCACTGACCTATTTCTCTCATTTTTCTGCTTCTACTAAAACCAACTTAGTATCAGGGTGGACATTCCCTATAAAGTTCACTGCAATAAGTGCAATTCAAGTTCACATCATTCTGCCAGGCACATGATATACATTATGAACCATGTATTCCTCTATTCAGGGCTCAACACCAACAGGCACCCAGGACACAAAATTCTACCATGGGTCTCATGCATCGCATACAGACTCCAAGATGTTCGATCCAGACCCCCTTCCAAAACTGTTAAGAGTGTAGCCCTACTATAATTACATTCTGATCAAAGGACAATTCCCTACCGGTACTTCCAGCAAAAGAATCACAACACCATGTTTTATGAAAATGTACAAGCTGAATTTATTAAACAAAATGAAAATACAAACAATTCTGTTACAGGTTACAGCTTTCTAATCTTTGAATAGTACAGAGTAAAACAATCTCTAACGCCCCAACCCCCACTTGTAATGACGAAGTGTGCAAATGAATGACTTACGGTATAAAGGCTCTTGCAAACCATTGTTGTCTTCTTTTAGTCCAAATATCCTGCTTTCTCTGTAAAACCATCACTGTCCTTAAATATAAATACAGTAACATGTTCACAAAATCTATCCAAAAAATCCCTGCCCAATCCCCGTCAACTACGGTAAGTTACATCTAACAAACAAACCTCCATCAATGACACAAATCTATTTACATATTTATTTACAGTTGGACTTCTGTACTTTCAATTGTTTCTCATAGTCTCAACAAACAAACAAAATCGCATGATTGTGAGATTAACATCATCTGAATTGTGACACAACAGCTTTGATGTTCATGATATAGTTGCGAGTTATTTCTGGTGAATCTTGTTGAATTTATCAAGTTCACATGTTGACTGTACAAGTGGTGTCCTCTTCCAACTTTCCGATTGGGTACTAGTCAATGAAACTAATGAGCAACTTCTGGTCCAGTCTGGATGTCTATCGCTATAAGACTCTGTCAAGGGCTTCAAGAAGGATGATGCTATTTCCTCTCACCACCTGTTGAAATAAAAAATAATATTTGAGATGAACATACAGTTGTAATTTTGTTAAAGTCATTGACTATAGATTAGTTGCAGTTTGTCTATTTTCATTTAAATTAGCACTGGAGACTACAGTCAACCAATAATCATGCATTTCAAAAGCTTTAGGTAATGCTTTTTCTTATTTGAAAAAGCTGTGAGGGTGGCCCAATCTTTGCTCCAGGGACAATTGCCCCAGGCTTTATTTCATCAAAGATATGTTGGGGATGTAACTAGCTTTTGAGTAAGGCTAAGGGTTAGGTATAGTGTTTGGTCCAGGGTTGAAGTAAAGAACTTGATAATTATATAGGGAATTGTAGAGTGTCGTATTTGAATTGGAATCCAAATGTTGAGGGTTCATTCCAGACACGGCAGTCATAGACGGCACTTATGTCTTTAGAAAAGGCATTAAAGGCATCGTTTAACAATGTTAAATCTGAGATGCATGGCCCCACATGTTATCAGTGTCTTTGATATGGTGTAATATTGAAGCCCTAAAAAAATTGCGCTTCAAAATGATCATGAAGTGCCTCAAAAAAGTAAAAATCTTTGAGTGACCAGTTTTACCATACTCGTTTTCCCCAATAGACTGTAGTGTTATAAAAAGCGTTATGAAAACAAATTTTTAAATTTCGATTTCCAATCATAAATATCTTGATAATCAGACAGGCGATTGCCTGTCTGATCATCAAGATTATCAAGGCTTTGAAAAGTCATGGGGTTCCTGACTGACCTAAAGGTTTATAATTATCATTGCAGCATGAGCTAAATCCAGGATTTTGTTTCAGAATCTGAGACAAAGTTACCCAATCCCTTTAATCTAAATTTTCCACTCCATACCCAGGAGAGAAATGGGGACCTGGTAGGGTAAAGAAAGCCTTAGTGTTTGTAATTGCCATATGCCCCACTTTGATCATGTGGTAGGAATAATCTCCAGGGAGTGGAGATAGTGCACATTGTGTGTAAATGAATCCAATGATTGGGGTAATAATTTCTGTGAGATGCTTAGAGACGGTATGTGGTATATTCAAATATGTATATCCAGATTATCATTATCATTAATTGGCCACAGCAACTGTCATCAGAGCATACAACCGATGAGAGAAGGTGAAAAGCTTACCACCATGCCGATGTCGTTCTTCTGTGTAGTTGAGATATCTTCTGTTGCTTCATCGATTACAAGGTTCATGAAGGGGTCAAACCCTCGAAGCACCCCAGTCACTCTACGGTTGCCATTTAGCTTCACTGTCCAATTAAAAGGATAGACAAAAACACATTCAACCTACAATTCATGTATGTATTTCCAAATAAATGAAAAATGGTATCCTCAAAATAATATCAAACATGACATGAAATGACTAGATCATAAGAGCACGGCAATTTCATACATAAATTTTGTTTACTTTTGTCTATTTACAAATTATTTCAGTTTTGGTCTAATTTGGCACAGAATCAATATCTAAAATCACCATCAAACAAGAAATGAAATGCTGAAGACTTACAATATTCTGATTAAAGAAAATAAATTATATTTAAGAGTTATATTTACAATTTCAAAATATTTTAACAATATATTGAAATATGAAACAAATGAAAGAATGAAAATAAAGTGTAAGACCCTTTTAAAAAGAGGTAGAGTGCACCTTTATCAATTTATGCTAACTGCTTGTTTCCTTGTTAACTTAAATGATACACATGTACAAAATAATAATTCATATGGTTTCATCCAGAAGAAACTTATTTCATTGCATTGCGGCCAGCCGCCAGCCACTTACAACGTCTGTTTGACACGCCAATAATTCATATAAAACAAACAATATATTCTTACTCATATCACAAGACATCAATTTGAATAAAGATAATCCAGATACTTACATGACAGTCTCTTGTCCATGAACCTGCAAAAAAGCAAATAAATTTAGAAAGAGGTTAAATTTGGATACTGGCTACGTGTATTTGTGTTTCCAGCAGAATCAACAACAAAAAAAATCGCGAACGAGGTCGGAGGTTACCTCATTATCATTAGGAACACATGGAAGGTAAGCAACTCACTGTAACTCCAGTATCAAATTTCCACATTTTTTGCGCATGATGGAAGATGACGTCATCCATTGACAGTAACACTAACAGTTTAAAATATGGCTGCAAGAATTCAACACAGGGAGTTCAATTTCAACGAAGAAAATCCGGAAAAAAAGACCCTTAAACGCATCATACAGTCAATCTGGTAAGTGGAACCAATGTTTATTAGCCTACCGGTAGGCCTAATTTTCAACTATAATCAAATGCATCGGATATGAATCTGCTAAAACGAAATTTTAGTCCTAAGTTTGGTCATGTAGAACTTTAGCTAACATCTAGTGCATGCGCATTACGTTCATCCCGTCTCAGTCTCATTTTCGTAAGTTGGTGCCAAGCCTAGCCTAGCCTACATGGGCCCTTCAGATTGGCTATCACTGGCTGCCATAGGCTCTCTGTTATAAGATATTAGTGCGAGGAGAGAGCTTACGATTTTCCGTTTGATCCGATACCAAAATCATGATATTCCAGTCAAATCTTCTATTTTGAACGATTTTTTCAGTGTCCTTGAAAAGTTAAGTATTTCACTTAAGTTTAAGTCTTACTTAAGTTTGAAAAATTCTCATTTTCATCATATTTAAGGTACGTACTTGCAACTTGTACTGAAATGTTCGTTGATTTTCTATTTTATGTGTGTAGTCTACGTCTACCTATGCTGAGTGTGCGTCACCTATGTGTGAAGTGCGTCACCTGTTTAAAGCATGACATGTCAGTGCATTATGTATGTTACGTATTGACATTGCACTTGAACTTACGTAAGCTTACGTAAGTGGGGGGCCCTCTCTCACTTAAATTCGAAACAGCTGGAGCAGATCGGCCAATGGGAGCGCGTAAACTTACTGTACGGCGCAGAATGCGTAAAGTTCTACGTGTTGGCAGTAGGGGCGCTGGTCCGAGAATAAGGATCGTCTGCATAAACGAGGATCATCTTCGTAAACGCGGACCAATGCATCCTCAAAATTAAAGATCGTCCGCATTTTCGCGGACGTTTCATATATATTTTAGATCGGCGCGTTGGCGATGCGAAAAACGGATTCCGCAATGATTTTCTTGATGCATTTTACATTGACTTTGTACAGAGAATAAGACTCTATCGAAAGAGACAGAAATTTTCGGTCTAGATCTAGTCACACTTCACTCTTCTGTCTTCAGCTTCACAGAGTTGCCAATTTGAAATTTGTGTTTCACTGACGACAACATCAACAATTCACTTTCCTATTTTTATTCGGATATTGCTCAAACTTTCACGTTTATTTCTCTAATTTTATCAAAACCAACCTAATATCAGGGTGGGTGGGCTTCCCCTTTAAAAAATTCAGGCAAAGTCTGCATGCAAATGCAAAGCCAGGTTATGTTCGACCCTCCATGAAATAACATGAACGGGACTGTAGTGTACTGTGTAGTGTACGTTAGCGACTGCACGATCGTTACTCAACAAAGTTCATTTTCAACAAAGACATATAAAAGAAGATGAGAGAGATATTACAAAATACTACGACTAGCAAGAACTTCATGACTTTGGAACTAAAGTTAAATCATTATGATTAAATGTCTCCGTCACTAAGCAAAGTGAGCCGAGTCAGGTCCGTGAATGCGATAATGCACAGTGACCTAATGGTCGACTAAATTTGTGACAAAATATTAGTGGTTTTAACAACGTAGATTGTATGAAACACAATTTTTTATAAAAACATACTTCTTAAGTTCTGGTGGATGTGCTTTACTCATGATGAATTGTCGAGATCTCAAAGATTTTCGTAGATTGAAATTGATTGTCACGGACTCCAAATCGTTCAATTTATGATGCGATGTGCAATGGAAAAGTGGGCTAAGGTAGCCTTAATAATTTTCTTTTCTTTTTCGATTGTGTATGGACTTTGCGGCGGAACGGGTTGCACAGAGCTAGACGGCCATCGCATCATATCCATCGGGCGATGGAAGAACTTAATTAATTTAATTTAGGAACTTTACATTAATCTTGATCTAAAAAGACACGAACGAACGAATAACTTTGTATTGAAAAAAATCAATTTGAAAAATGCACCTAAAAATTCATTCATATGTCTTCATGTGATTTGCACTGCAATATCTTCATTTATTAAACAACCGTTTATCTGCACTGAACAAACCACATAAGTCCCCCTTTGAAAAGTTTCCAACTCAGACATATATTTTTTTACATGGAATTATTTTCAGTCAAAGGAGGGACTATGTTCAGGTATTTAGCATTATATTTAAACTCTTGATATAGATTTGTTTTGAACTTTTGTTCAGGGTCTCGATCGTTTGCGGAGGCATGACTTTCACAGCAAAACCAGCGAAATCAGTATAGGGCCACATTATATTCTAATATAAAAAAGGCCCAACAGATTATATTTGAATGACACTTTTATATTGTGCATTGAAAACAATTTTTTTTTTTAAAGCAAATACTTATCAGTAGACCATGCAGAACATCTGTCAACCAACCCCCCTCTCTCTCTCTCTCTCTCTCTCTCTCTCTCTCTCTCTCTCTCTCTCTCTCTCTCTAAATAACATTTCTTCTTTTATCTTGTAATTTTACTATCAAATCCTTCATACATAAACAGTGTCGACTGTCGAGCTCTAGTTACATAAACCGTACGACATGTAATTCTCGTTCAAGATGTTTCATTGATTTGCCTTTCACACATCTGTAGGATACCATACCACTGTGTACAATAAATATGTCTACTAAATTCATGCCGCTGATATGCACCAATCAGAAATCGGCATTAGATGTTGTTATTTTCATTGACCTCATCGGCGCGGCGTGTTTAAAAATCTTTCTACTCTCTGATTTGTTTACAGCTCGAAAAACTAGTTTGTATGCGTGTTTTGTGATTTTTACTACAGCTTAACAAATAACTGCAACATATCTATTGCAAAATCTATAGAATCTGAGGACGTTCTGATAGCGTTTGTGCCGGTAAGCTAACAGTAACAGTAACACAGAATGGGAGCGAGATAGGATCAAGGAGGGGCCGTCATCATTTGGCATCTGTGTGCATGTGTGTGTGTGTGTATCTGAACTTGCTATGCCTATGCCTGGCCTGGCTTGGTCTTGGACTTGGTGGTGTGTGTGTGATCGTGACTACTGACTGTAGAGCTGTAGACTGTAGTGTTACTGTTGTCTGTGTTTGTGATTGTGAGTTGTGACAATGTGAGTGCTGCATGCTGAGTTTGACGTAGGCATAGCAAGAAGACTAATTTTTGGTTTCGGTCTAAAGTAAAACCATCTATAATGTAGATCTAGACAGTAGACTCTACTTGCTACTGTCTGTAGTACTGGAAAAAAGGATCTGCAGTCAACGTCAATTTTCCAAATTCCGGGCCAGGTCTATCTCGGTATCTGGGCTTCTGCTAGTTCTGGCATCCAATTCCAAGTTGCATCTTCCTTCTCCAATAATTTGATCTGGCTTAGACCGAAACTTTCTGTCTCTTTCGTTCGTTAGCCTCTTAGTCTTAGTCTTAGTCTTATTTGGGTAGGGCGCCTATCTCGGACTTGGCTTCTGTTTTCTAATAGTAATACTAGATGCCATGGCCTGGGGACATTTATGTAATGCAGCCTTATAATATAAGGTCTGTGCGATTGCGCTCATGTACCATCTGTAAGTGGGGCTGTGTAAATTTTGGCAGCGGATGACCTCTCAGTTAATAAAGAGAATGAATTAACTCCAAAATAATTGGCAAAATTCAGGAGAAATAGACCTAAAGAGTAAAGTCTACCGGTACTTGCTTTTATACAGTTGGGCAGAACACAACCTTGACAGATCATCACCCCGCCCAAAAGCTTGTTGAGTTCTTCTTTATTACGCAGTCTATTACGCACAGCGAGTTGAAGGTGGCCGGTGGTGAGGGATGATCCTAGATTTCTTGTTGCCGCAGGCTGAGGCAGCGTTGCCAGCGAGTTCCAAATTCCAAATGCCTTATTTCCATACAATAAATACCTGAACCTCTAAATATCTCCAATTGGATCTCTATCAGCTTGATAAAGTGAATTTTTTCAGAATTTCAGGCTTTTTTGACCGGTGATCTTGCTCCTTTTAAAATCTCACAAGACATTTAGAACGCACTCGTCTATTGTAGGTAGTCCCGTCAGTACAGACATAAGGTATACATGTGCAGTGCATGGTTATTTATAGGTAACCTTGCATACCGTATATGTGGGAGTGATTTAATTGTGTGAATTTCGACTTGTAAGTTTGAAGGTCTTCACGTTTTTAACAATACCCATTCTATTTCAAGGTTTAGCAATACCCATTCAATTTTGACAGAAATGTGTTTAAAAAAAAATTTTTTTTAAACATAATCTTGAATTCCTGAGCTTTCGATTCTTGATTGTCATTTTATACATCTGTGATAATCATGATCAACGATGTGTACATTCTTTGTAACTTCTTTTCTCTCACCCTCACCCTTATTTTCAGCTTCCATAGATCAGCTCTCAAACTTGCCTGTTTCCAGTAAGGTTTGTTTAGGTAGTAAGCAGTTATGGCTACTTCTATCCAGCATAATATAGACACGGAGAACCCTGGAGGGGTGACGGCTGGCAAACGAGGACAGATGCTTTCTGCAGGACCAAGGAGAGGTATGTCCATTCAACCAGATGATCTTGCCAGTAATCAGTGCTCAATTTGTCTCCTCCCAAGTGATAAAAACAATTCTTTTGTTGGGCCTAATTTGTTATATGTGTTGCTTTTATTCTTTTTATTATTTTATTTCCAGGAACATAAAGGAGTATAACAATAACAAAGAAAACAATAAATTGAAGAAAGTGAAGTACAGTAATAAATACAATAACAAAAGAAAAGAAAACATCAGCTAATGCCTGGGGATTACCAAAAGAAACCAAGTTTCTTTAGAAGGCTCTCCTCATTAGTTGATGGTATAATAGTAATACATGAATATACATAAATATACATAATTACAGAAGATATATATACATGTACACCTGTATGTATGATTCAATACCAAGAAGATGCATAAGAAAAATCATGAGTATTAAAGATAAAGGCACATGTCAAATGTAATTCAATATCAGGTGTAATTATTGAAAAGTATGTTACTTAGCAATTTAGAGGTACTATCAGATTGTTATTTACAATATTTTCATCTTGTGACCATGTACCTGTATTGCTTATTACAAAATGGCTGAAGGATATATCCTGTTGGATGTACAATGCATGACATTGGGAAAGAAAGATAGTGGCTTGGGGAAATTTTTATTTAAGACCCATTTTGACCCTTGTGCATAATGTCAAATTTACAGTATGAAATGGATATCATTCTTTGGTAAATAGTAATACCATTTGAAAATAATACCTGGTGAGAACTATTTCTGCCCATTTCATTGTTCTAAGATATTGTAATAGGACCATTTATAATTCCTCTTATACATGTAGATTATAAAACCTAATGCATTGATTATTTCCATTTTCATGTGGATAATATATTAAATTATTTTTGTTAGTTTGTCTGCAATTAACCAACCAGAATTCATTTTGATTTTCTTTAATATTGTTACCAGGTCTAGGCAAGGTCTTCTCATCCAACGAGAATTCTCTAGCGACTCCTCATCGGAAGGCTCTAGGGGACCTGAGTAACAACAAGGCCAGTCGTCAACCTTTAGGCAGTTTGAGTAATACCTTTCATAAGGCTAACCAGGGTAGTGGACTTATCAAGAAACCACTCGGGACTCAACTCAAGACACCGGGAGCTGGAATCAAAGTGTTTGGAGAAGGACCAGCTCTAAAGGTATTGAATTTAAAGTTTGAGGCACAATTTGGATATTGGAGGTGACCATTGTATTTCTTCCTTTGGAAATGTGTAGTTTGGGTCCTTTGGGAAACAAAATCAGTTCTCTGGAATGGATCATGAAGTGACCACCAGAGATCATTTAAGATATGATTACAAAATAGAATATAACAGATCTGATTTGATCTACCTATTGCAAAAGTTCATCAAATGAGAAAAGCTCACTAGAGTCTGAAAATTTGCTCCTTACTCAGTTTTTAAAAATATTTTTGTACAAATGATTTTGAAGAGCAACATTTAGCTAAAATATAAAGCTTATAGCCAAGATTTCTGTATAAATGTATAATGTATTGAGCCATATTGCTATATTTCTTATTGTTATTGTCTTAATTTCAGGGTTTAGAGAGCAAGAAGAAAGCCCCTAAATTCAAACCAGAGATCAAGAAACCATTAGCAAGCAGTCACAAACAGATCTTCACATTCCCTGATGTGGAGAACATGAAGCTCTTCAAAGATAATGGTAAGATGATTGTTCTGAGGAATTTTCAATGTTTGGTTTTAGAATAAAAGAAAGTGTAGTTCACTCAGTAGAGAACAATATTGTCAACTTGAGTCAGGGAATTTATTAAAGCTAACAATGATTTAAAGACTTTTATAGTATACGTCTTCATGGAGAAAAAGATGAAAATGGTGTAAAAGTGTTGTTCCTTCAAAAACATTTCCTCTGGGATGCTGTAAGGTCTTTTCACTCCATGAGGACTATTGGTAAATAATTGTTGCTATTACACCTGTATACATGTACAAATTATGAAGGAAAAAAAAAGAAGCTTTAGTTCAATCCCAGGCCTTAAATTTCAATATTTTTAGGGCAAGGCCATTTTTCTGTAGGGCACATTCCTATATTACAGCACAAATAGGAAGAATTGGAAAGGGCACAAAAAATCTCCAGGGCCAATGAGAGGGGCATTGAGGCCAATCAAAAGGGCATCCACGGCCATGGCCTTGGTGGCCTTGGATTAATTTAAGCCCTGCAATCCATTCCCTCTCGGACATTGTTTGTAGTGCCATTGTACTCAATTGGGACCAAAGGTAAACATTTGTTTGCCCAGAACTCTGAACGTACATATTATGAAACTTAATTTTAATTTACCACCTCTTCTTTTCCAGACCAAACCTTCAACCGGCTTCCTGCAGAGGACTGCCTGACATCACACTTGAAGCAGCTAGGTTCTATGAAGACCACGCTGTTTAGATACCCTATCAGAGATGTAGATGATATCAATCCAGACTTCTCACATCTCTCATTGGATAAGATAATCAGACCAAGTCAATCAGGTAACTTATCAATCACTTCCACTTAAAGGCAGAGAGTCATGTATTTGATAATGAAATTTCTTGAAATACCTCCATAATTTTTGAATGAGTACGTGATAACTTGTGATGACTGTTTTCTGACAATGCTAACACTGTACATGTACTTATCACTGAATGTGTTGCAAAAGTGAAAATGGGAAACTGCTAGAGGATACCTTGGAAAACATACATATGAATGTCTCAATTTTACTATTTTCACCCCTTCATATCTTGTGCTCACAGATGATGAGCCGATGGTTACACCCTCATCAGCCACAATGGATTGCCTGGATCTCCCTCCTGTAGATTCTATCGACTTCCTGAATATCAACAGTCTTCTCTTTGATTAAAGATTACCTCAGTGGACAGGGTCAAGATCTTGTAGATGCTATGAAGACTGTTCTAAAGCAGAAATTGACTGTTGATGGAATTGTTCCATCTTGTATGTAAATACTTTCTGGGCACCATGCATCTAACAAAAACTGAAGCTGTGAAACTGGTGGACCATTTGTGATTTTGAAACCTGTCTAGAGCAGAGATTGACTGTTTTGGTGACAGCTGGTACCGCTATGTACATGGAAAACTTCAGGGTGCCACAGTGTCTAGGATGTTCTTTGAGTACAGACACTCTTAGATCACTTAGTAACATCATAGGGCAGTCTGATCATGTACATTTAGATAAGTGATGTGTGGAGCTACTCATACATGTATCAAGCTGAGATGTCTGTTTTAGGTTTTGTGCCTACTTACATTAACACCTCAACACCATACTGTCTTCACCTATCTTCAAGGAAACATTCTTGACAACATAATTCACCAATGTCAGTGGATGGGATCATGATCATTTGTTCACTGGGAGTGCCAAGTAGATATCCACAGCAGAGAAGGACTGTATTTATGGTGTTCTCTTTCTTCAATCTCCCAGGAAAACTCATCAATGTTTGTACATAGAGTCATAATCATGTATCTACCATAGACCTGTCCAATGCACATGACTGCAACGATGATACTTGTACATACAATTCATGCTGGACGTAAAATTTCATGTGAGCTGCTACTCTTCATGATTTTTTTAAAATCTGTGTTATCAAGGGAACAAAAGTAAGATGCTGCCTTTGAATATGTAACCTTCGTGTTATTTACATGTACATGTATATAACACGGCTCCACACTATCTTTTTTCATTGGGGGTCTGAACTGAAATTTGTTGATGTATATGCAGTTTATGCACTAGAGCCCTATGTAGAAATGTTCAAAACTTTGGGGGTCCCGGGCTAGATTTGAGGCGACCACGTGCCCCGGGCACCCGTTAGTGTCGAGCCATGTATATATGTACAACAGAGATTATAATAAACATCTTGTAACTACCAGTTTGGCATTTTTTTTCTATGTGTTTATGAGGGAGCTTGTTATGAGCATCGCCTTGACGGAATAACAAACCAATAGGCAATTATCATGATCTTTATTATTATTTTATTGAAGTTTTCAAAAATATAAATTATACATATGGTATCACCAAGATAATGAGGTAATAATGTATTTGATTGCATCATAGTTCATAGTGGGCTGTCAAGGTTGAATACAAAACCTTGATCTCCTTGGTATTCAGACATTCGTACCCAACGCCTATTGTGATACAACTTACAAAAGCATCCATATTCTACTAATTCAGTTAACCCCACCCTGGGAATAAGAACATGTTTAACAAATTAAGACTTAGTTAGACCTCAGACTTATTTTCTTAGACCCAATTTTGAACAAAAGCCTAAACCCAGCATCACTTTTAAATAATATGGGCCAAAGAGTATTTAAAATAGCAAACATGTAAGAAAAAGGAAAATATTTTGTGCCACTTTTTAAAATCAGTCTGTGATTATGTGTTGAATACAACTGACCAGCGTACTAATGTATCCTTATCTAAGGGATACCTCTTCACGTTGACATTGATTTTGACAAGATTTTGTCCAAGCCTGGCCCAACATAGAAAAGTAATCCATGTAAAATGCTATCATGTATGGAAGGTGAATTACAGTTTTCCGCCAAGGGTTCTCAGAAAGTAGCGTTTATAAATGTTGATAATTAGTTAACTGGTCCAATGTTAATTCATGTGTTGTTTTCCTACTGTTCTTTGTTCATTTCTGTTTGACTATTTTGTTAGTTCAATTTTTTTCTCTGTTCTTTTTCTATTTTTTTTGATAGTTTAAGAAAAATGTAGAAGTAATAGTGACAAGCATTGCAGATGGTGATGAATGGCTACATGGTCAACTTTTACAATTAAGAAAGGACATGTTATCCCAGAATAATGTCAAGTTTAGAATTTTGATTTAGAGCTAACAGTCAGAAAGTACATTTCAGTGTTCTTTAACTTTTTGAATATTTATGATGAGAGAAATTTTGAAATGCAGCAGGTAATCCTAGCAATGCTTTGAGAATTTGAGCTCAGTGCAAGTGACTGATAGTAGCTTTGAGTCAGCCAGATACTTTAACAAGAAATAAATGGAATTACAAAAGAAAAGAATCACAGAATATGAAAAATCAAGTCTAATTGTGTCAAGCTACATATGACCTATCCAACTAACCTGTTCAAACTTTGCAAATATTTAAGATATTTTATAATTAAGATGCCAAGCCATTAGATTTTATCAAATCATTATCTGTCTGCTACAAGATTCTATTCAAATTTTCAATAAACAGGTGCTAAAGAATTTATTATGTTAAGTGAAGGGGCCATGCAGGCTTTTTAAAATGATCGAATGATCGAATGACAAAATACTGAACATGAAATAAGATAGCTGCGCATTACTCTGTATTATTTATTACGTGTCTTAGATTAGCAGCATCGCCCTATATGTGATTATGTTGCATGTTAAATGTACATTGATTTTGTTTTAGTTTCCAAATAAATTGCGTATATTATATAACAAACTAATAGTTTCAGAAATATTGTGTGTATGCATATGTTAAGTTTCTCTGAAGAATACAAAAAGGTGCCTGTAACTTCTTTCTGGATGAGGGAGATGTGAGTTGGTCTAGTGGTATGTTCACTAGGTCATCTCTCTCTGTCTTCGCCTACAAACTGACTCAGGCGGAGTGAGTTGCGTCTTTCAGATGGTGACCTTAAAGGTCGGTCCCCAGATGTAAATAATCTTGACCCATATTCAGAAATCTTTACAAGGCCTAGTTGTCAACAAACATCATACTGGAGTATATGAAATGAGGGGACAACTAGTGAAGTAAAGTTTTATGGAAATGAGCCTTGGAGGATCATTTTCTTCCACATACCTCTTTCACTTTTTTTCTTTCCACTTACATTTGCTCTCTTTCTACTATATTTCATCAACCAGAGACGTCACAGGGAGTTTAAAAAAATCCTGAACTGACATTCAAATACACATATTGAGAAATCTGAGGAAAGTGAGCAGTAACAGTATTAAAAACCCTACTTTTGAAGCACTTTAATGATTCAATTTTCAAGATATTTAAATTATGTATTTTCTGATGTTCACCCCCGATTTATTTTGAAGATCCTGATCCTGATCCTGATCCTGATCCAGGAAATAGCCTGAAGATTGGCATCTCTGATAAACACCCTTTTTTTCCTCTCTACCACACAAATATTCTCTTATCGTCCTTCTTCCACACTCTTGATCACCATCACTGTTTTTCTTCACCTTGCTCTTTTCTTCTCTCCTATATAACCTATCAACAGACACCTCTCCTATCTTATACATCTTTTTCTCCAAGTTCTCTCTTCACTTAATCAGATATTCTCACTCTTTCTCTCCGATCCTTCTCATCTTTGAATGTAAGAGTACTAGGCGAAGCCATGTTACATAAATAAAACAAGCATGCATACCAAGTTCCACTCCACTGGCAACAAAATAAAACAATGAGACAAATCAAAAGTTATTTGTATGTTTTTGTATTATTTGTTTTAGTCAACTGTATAACAAGATTTTCTTCATTTTCTTCACTTTTTTTAGCAAGCCAAGCCATGCACAAGTCAACTGATTTCATAAAATAAGAATGTCATATTCACAAGAATTTACAGATACACACATTTCCTTTTCGACTATAAATTCTATTTCCAACCAAAAAGCATTTCATTGTCTTCTCGGTCAAATAAAAAGGTCATCAAAGTGATTTCAATTACAAACTCATAACAGAGATAGGGAGACAGAAATCCCTCTCCATACAAAAATATCACTATGACCCTAAGTATATACATTACCACACATAATTATTCCCCAACACAACAAACACGTCTACAAGAGATCATTCTTTTTGCTGTTTCTTGTAAAAATCAATTTCATATAAACATGTTTTTATCAACAGAAGAAAATATCACAATCAAGGTGCATTTTTTGTAATTGTGTATTAAAAAAGAAAATCACTCAAAGTTTCACAGCTTTTGAAGAAAAGAAAAAATTCATGTCACGACGAGACAGGAATTAAACAAGATATAAAGACTACATAAAGGCTATATATCTATCTTTCACTTATTTACAGTGATCATATTGATTTGCCTTCATGACAAAACAATTGATTCTGTGATACATATATTGTTCTCTACATCACTGTACGAACTACTTTCTCACACCAAACTCATTTCCTTTATAGAAATGATACTTTTCATAATCGAGCACAGACTTCAACTATACACCCATAATCTACATACATCTGGAAAGTTTTCAACAAAATGTTGCCTCCTTAGCCAGAGGTGAAACAGGATACCCCTACGATATACTTAACATAAAATGGCAAAGGCAGTTTAATCAATGAACGCAAATCAAACTTGTCCTATAAAAACTTATGAACACACACTGCTAAATTTTATGGACTTAATTAAACAAGATTTGTTTAATCCTGTTCTTAAATAGTTCATGGATCAAAAACAGACCTTTTTTTGTTGTTCTACTTTATTTATTACCTTGCCTTGCCATTCACAAAACCCCCTAAAATTGCCCAAACTTATCCTCAATATTCTACACATAACTTAATTAGGCACATTTAGTTTTGGTCAATTTTTTTTCATAGGTTGGTATAAATCTTCTATCTTCTCGGTACAACAAACGAGGAGAAAAACAAAATCATCACTACAAAATTCATATGGAATGTCTGAAAGAATTAAAACAAAATCAACGATGCCGCATGCAATGCACAGGCATGATAGCTTTACATACACCACGATGGACTGCCAACTATAGCAGCATAAAATACCTTACTTACTTTTAATTATTTTCACCTCCTCAATCGTGACTATTAAAATGTCCATATTGCAAACCATAATGCATCTCACTTCTTTGCAAAATTCATCGGTACATATGAAGTGATCATTTGCTGAATTTGCTGGTAAATTCATTCATTATGTTACATAATGTCCGTTCTACATCTGGCCAGGTAAAAAAAAATAATAATGATAAAAATATATAAAACGATAATAATAATAATAACAATAAAGAGCTTATACATCATGTATATCACAGTTCCGTCTTTACATGCTTTGGAGACTGTTCGTTGCCTTTAATTAGGCAGCAGACAGCACCCAGAACATTCCTCAATTTCTTCATACATTATACCAGCACAAGGTAAAATCCTAGAGATGATCTTATGTATTCTGCTAACTTTTCCTCTTGAAATAAACAAGATATCTATTTTAAAAAAGTGACTCCTTAAAACATGGGGTTTGAAACTGATCATGTCTATCTCGACACCTAAATCTTTGACACTCTTGTTTAACCAAAGTGATGCAGCATTCAAAACCCTCAATCATGGCTCTTAGCCTACATACAAACATTGTATCCTCTTTACTGTACCAAACAAATATCACTCTCCTGCCTTCAATTCAACAGCTTTGTACAAGACACCCCTTCATATCACATCATTTTCTGAATTTGATGGGAAAAACATAAATATATTTCATTCATCTATCAAATCATTGAAAGGTGACAAACAAATTCTTTGAAATTCAATTCTTCAACCATTCTCAGATTCTCCAAAAATCTGCCTCTCTTTGTCATTCAATAAAACTCTGATATAATCTTCCTTTCTTGGTCAATATCATGACTAGATTACGTTTGCTATAGAAGTAGAGCACCTTTACTCGTGGAGTGAGTGCTGAGGTATTTTGAAATGTACATGTACATCATCAAGTCTTATATATGCTCTGCTTCACATACATGTATATTGTGGAAGTAAAAAATAACAAGCAAACCCAATTGATCTCCTTTCCCCTACCTGACAATGCCATTCAATCTCTTGTTTCAATCATAAATGTATTTGGTTCTCATGTGATGGATGGGTCACTCTTGGGAGTAGGTGACATTCAATGCCCTCGTTATGTCTTCTAAGTATTGATATACTCGTGACTTGGAAGAAATCAAAACCCATAAATGGACATTTTCAGTAAATACACAGGTTCTTGTCACTTGGAGAAAATTTTACCCGATAACTCCATTTTGTGATTCTGTGAGTATGTCCTTGGATAAATTGTTGTGACAAGAACAAAAGATAGATTCCTATCTCTACTTGAATAGAATTGACTGGTTCTTTGGATGTATCTAGACTACGAACACGGTAGTGAATGTCATATTGAACAACAACACGAAACATTTAGTTTACTTGACACCCAATCCTCTCGAGCTGGAAAGCCTGTTTTTCCTTGGCTAATTGTCACGAGCTGCTGCAGGTGTTGTTGCTTGCAACCGGTGGCGTTGATGCAGGAGAGGGCTTCGACTGTGGCGATAAAGCAACAAGTTGCTGGGCAACCTGCTGCTGCTGCTGTGGCTGTGATGCTGCAGTTGGCGGCTGCTGAAGTTGCAGTTGCTGCTGAAGTTGCTGCTGCTGCTGCAGCGCTGCAATCGCTCTACCAGCTCCGTTAGGGTCGTTCTGTTCTCCCGGTGGGTTCTTGGTCACCAGTAGTCCAATGGTGTCTTTGATGGCATGGTAGATGATGTTCTTAACTTGTAGTTTGTCTTCGTGGTTGGAGTGGGTGGCACTGAGCTGGCGGAACTCCTGGGTCAACCAGAAACATTCACTGATGTGCTCTGGAGAGACAAAGTCCTCAGCTACCTTGATGGAGGAGTGCACATTCCTCACCTGAAATACAGTCAAAGACAATCATGTTAGAACATTGTACTGCAGTCTCATGACAATCACAAAAAGTTTTTAACACACAAGACTGAAATCATCAAAAAGGTGGAACTTTTAAAAGATTAAATCAAAATCAAATTTGGCTCATTCTCCTGAAAGGGGTTCATGGGAAAGTTAGGGGGATTATCATTTGAAAATCATCAATCTTGAACAATGTACCACATAAATGCTTTGTAAGAACAGACACTCCTGTTCACTGTTGTCAAATTCTGTGTGGAACTACCACACATTAATTTCATTGATGCCAATTTCAAAGAAAGTGAGTACACCATTCTCTTATTCAAATCAAGTAGAATTTGGCCACAGGGGCAAAATCTTGTATCTATTTTGACATACGACCGATTGATCAGGGCTTGCTGGTGTGATTACCCTTGGTTCACATACACAAGAAGATACCAAGGGCAAATTCTCCCAGACAAGGGCACCGGCAAGGGTACTGACAAGGGTAATAACTACCAATGCATATCTTTATAACCTGCAAAATTGCTTTGATCTTCCTAAACCACCCCTTGGAATTCTGCAAGACCATAATGCACTCAATTTGGACCAACATACACAATTTCCCTCTAAGAATCCTGCTGATGAAATGGTTGAACTTACCTGATGAGGAGCACCAGCAGGAATGAAGATAGCATCACCCCAGCACTGAGCGATGGCCCATCCCTGTACCCCGTACTCCTTGTAGAGACGGTCTAACAGCTCGTTGTCCAGATACCAGCTCTGGTCATGGATGGGGTCGTGATCAGTTGGCACGTCCTCGCCCCTCTCTTGTGACAGCTGTATAGAGAAGAGCAATGATAGGGGTTAGAAAGAGAAATCCTGCACCTGGGTTCTCTACAGAATGGGATCTACAATGGCTTACAGTGTACCAATGACTAATGATATCTACTTGTGACAAGATCATCTAGACCAACGGGTCCTCACTGAGAGATAAGAAGATCCCATTTCAGTAAGAAAAAATCGGTTTGGACATGCTCCTGTGAGAAAAATGGTATTGAATGTATCTTGCAAACGCTGCAGGAAACAGTGTCCATAAAATGCTTCCCATTCAATCACATGCCAGAGCACAATGTGACAGGCTTATTGCATGATCACTGTATTTTGCCAGATGAATCAGAGACATAGTTCTCTCAAGTAATTGTTCCATTTTCTATTTCTGACATCACCACGATCTTTGGACTAAACCCCATTAGGGTCTTGAACAATGGAATATGTAGGTATTCTGAGAGAGGCAATGTACAAACCTTGAAAAAGAACTGTCTAATCTTGTTAGTATCAGAGACATATCTCTGTGAAGTAGCCCGAACAGGTACAATTCATTGCTAGAAAAGTTCTGACATCACCACGATCATGGGAGTAATCCATTAGGATCTTGGAACGAGGGAATATGTGAGTAATTTGAATGAGGTAGGTGTAGTGTACTGACCTTGATAAGGAACTGTCTCATCTTGTTAGTATCAGCAGCCCTGAAGAGATGCCAGATAGCTCCTGGTCTCTCCTCCTTCTCTCGGACTCTCTGCTTGGTCTGCTCATCCATGCACATGTGATCCACTGCATCAACAGCTTCTGATAAATCGAAACCAATCAAATAAAACCACATTAAATCTAATCAAAACAAGGCATTGCGGTAAAACGATCACCTGCTTCTGTAATTAGGGAGACATGTCAGTGACAGAAGGCTCTGACAAGATGATCACCACTGATTCCAAATTTCTTTTGACGGTAATCCTGTGGTTGGTTTCATTTTGTAAGGCTTGTTGGAGATAAATGTTAGTATCTCTGATAATCCTACATAATACTGTTAAAACCAAAACTGAATTGCAAAATCACATTTTCAAAGTATATCATCATCTTTCAATTCAAATTTAACAAAGGTCTAACTGTGACCACGTTTGCACAGCATTTTCACCTGCATAACATATAATACTATATCATAACTTTATACATTGTTGGATATGATTTCTGTAACAAAAATTAGCTATTATTTCACGACTCATTCTGAAAAAGTGGTGAATTTTCACCAGAGCGTAACATTAGATCTCCTGAACTATATGAAAATAAAATTTTATTTCATGCAATTTTTATATTTAGTGATATTAACTCAAGTGAAGTAACATCTTAAAGAATGATCAGCTGTGTGTACCCACTCACCTTTTTCATATGAATCACATGTTTCATTGCCATCTACACTATGAGGCTTGCCTACATACACCATCACATTGACAGCATCAGAGATGTCGAGATGAAGGTTGGTGGTGCCGCATGGAGCGTAGCGGGCCAGGCCTGTGGTCAGAGAAACAAACAAGATACATTGATTAGATGAAGAAGACAATACCTTGGTCCAACTTATATTACATGTAATGGTATCGTGATCTACATTTGACCTATTGACAAAATACTATTTGCGTTATATATCCATGTTGTGCAACTGGCTATCTCAAAAACAGACAGGAGCATGATCCTTTACGCAACAAATTACTGCCTTTGTCACCTAGCCTTACTTTGTCATCAGGTAAATACAAGAATTCCACAGGTGCAGAACATCATTCCCTACTTCCTGGTAGGCAATTCTACAAGGACCTAGCAGTTTCTAGAGGCAATCCTTCAAATGTTACAAGTACCTGTCAAAAGAGTGTCAACTCATTTCCCTTTCCTACTTCCCTTTAGTTGTATAATTTCCCAATAGGAGAATACGTGACAGGTCGTAAGAATAAGGATTGTTGATCGTGTCCCATATACCATGGATCTCATCACATGGTTGCCCAAATCTATAGAGCACTCCACACATCAAATGAATAGATTATTAACGTAAGAGCTTGATGCTGACTGGGGTTTGGTACAAGAAAGAGGATGTTAAAAACTTTCCACTCCAATTTCTCAAATGAAAACAGAGGCCTGGATTAGATCAAGTTTGTCTTAATTGACATTGACTCACCATAGGCGTTGTACATCTTTGGTCCCAGGTCAGGTTTGACAAAGAAGTCTGGCAGTCTGGATGATAGATTGAATCTACCGTCTCTACGAGTGTAGTCTGGTAAGGGCAGGTTATTCATCAGATCTTGGAAGTGTTGAGGTAGCAGCTCGCTGAAATCTTGGGCTGGTGGCCAGTCCTTTAGCTTCAGGATGATGGGTAAACCTTGCTTGGTCTCTAGACGATCTAATCACAAAACAAGAAATCAAATTAATCAAATGTCTTAATGTGTTCAGTGTTAAGACTATTAAAAAGGTTTTACAAAGAGTTTACATTTATATCTGTTCTAACAGTTTAAGTCATTGGGATTTGACATTTTAACAAGTTATAACATGAGGAAAATTGCTGTATCACAATACAAAATTGAATTCAAAGCCATTTTGAAGACATTTATTGAATTTCACAAATTTTTGATTAAGAAGGGAAACCACGTAAGATATAAATTAAGTGAATTAGTATCAGCAACAGAGAAAGCAGAATTAAATATCAAATAAATTCTCTATAAAAGAAATTTCTATAACAGCAGGTTTTTTGTAAACTTACTTGAGATGTCCTCGAATCCATTCCAGAAGTCTCTCATAGGGGCGCCAGTGATGACATCCCCTGATCGACAATCTACAAGGTCATTCTCAAGGTGACCAAAGTGTTTGTTGAAGAAGGTTGGATGCCATAGATTCTCATCAAGCTGCTTGTGAACGTTGCTCACCAAGATTGGCTGGGTAGGGAGAAAAATCATGAAAGGTTCCATTAGGTGTAATTGTATTTATCTGTGAAGATATAATGTGGGTATTTTTTTTGTTCTTCTCTTAAACTAGTCCCAAAATGTTATCTTTCTTTTTCTTTCCTCTAAGACATCTACAATCAAACTTTCCAACTGTTGAGAGCCAGACAGACATTACTCCACATATCTTACATGGAGATAATGCTCTACTGAAGATGATATATGGTTGAATTCCTCATCTCATTCAGTATTTATCAAGAATTATGGTTGTGGAGCAATATTACATTTAGTCAAGTTATCTTCTTAATAACAGACCATTTGCAATCAAGAGGAAAGGTGAGATATATATATATTTTTAATTAAAAAGGAATAAGGCTTGACTTGACCAATAAAATAAATCTTCATAAAACTGATAGAAACATCTTTAGCTTACCTCTCCTTTCCTCCACTGTTCCTGGAAGATACGCAGATTCCCAGCATGAGATGGATCATGTAGCCTTAGGAGCCTCCCATCACATAACCATGAATGAGGTACATCAGGATACATCACACTTGATTCCACCAGAGTGTTCCTATTGGCTAAATTCCTTACTTTCTTCTCCAGCCTGATGTTGCACGGTGACGTCGTTGTGTCACTGACGGACGACGTTGACAGTCGAGGCGTCTTGGCACCGCTTCGGTCTTTCCCAGGAGCCGAGATGTTCTGCTCAACGACCGTGGCAATGATGTCCTCAAACGTGCTGGTCATCGTTCGGGACGTCTTCTTGGAGTTGCCATCGGCTTTAGGCAGGAAGGGTGTGAGAAGGTTTCCATCATTTGGTGATGGTTTGACTAGCTTCCCGGCTGTCTTGGTGAGTAAGTCTCTCAGTGTGGAACAAGGTTCACCCTTTGCATCCACGTCAACAGAACAAGCTTTGTCCACCGATTTGGAGTTGAGAGTATCAGGTCTCTTGCCATCAAGGCTACGCTTGCCATCTTGAGATGTAGCAATGTCTGCTAGGAAGTCTAGGGGTGAGGCGGACACTGGAAGAGATGTCAACTTGGGCATTCGATTTGAACGCGAGTTTGCTATATGACCACTGAGGGCGGTAGATGATAGGAGGTCGTCCCTCTTCCACTCTCGTGAAACCTGGCTACTTGTCTGTACATAAAGAGACAACAAAGAGAACATAACATCACAAAATATCCTTTTGGTTTGAGCATGCACCTACATGTTTAAAACTAATGCAAAGTTTGTCCTTACAAGATTTATATTTTGCAATAAATAATCAAGTACATACAGGCGAAACTACTAAATAATATATGACAGATGGATAACAGGACACGTGAGGGTCGATGGAGGGTGAAAGAATTGAAGGTTGGACTTACCGGTGACAAGCCATTGACAGTAGGTTTGTTATCTCCAAGACAAGGACAGGCAGATTGGATCCTCCACTTGGCGCATACCTGATGCATAAGATCTCCAACATCCCACAGGGCTGTAGAATTAGTACGAAAAGATAGAGGTTACTTACTGTGATAACAATGTGCAATGAACAACTATCATACAGTTTAAGAAGTCAAAATATATAATGCAAAGTTTTATCATTGCATAGATACAAATTCAGATATGATTACCACTTTTCACATCAATACTTGAGATAGTCCTCTCTAAAACATTGTGACTGAACACGAGGATGTTTATTAAAAATTCCCTCACAATTGATTTTGTTTCTTTATCCCCCACCTTCTCCTGTACCCCTCCGTTCTCCTCCACCACCTTTCCTTTCCTCTCTCATCCCCTTCCTTTCCTCCCCTAGACTGAATACATAGACACAGACTGTGTTGAAGAAAGAAACTCACCATTTCCGGGGATCATCTGTGTGAGCATGAGACTATCTGGTTGATGAACCTGATCTTTGATACACTTTAACCACTTGGACCCATTCTCAGGAGTGTTTTCATCATCTACACAGGAGAAAACAGAAATACACTCAACATTATTATCCTCCTTAAAGGCCCTCTGTACTAGTTTAGCCAGGAGGGATTAGAGGGATTAGCGTGGTCACTGACAGGTGGTTATCTCATCAACTCAGCTGTCAATTAACATAAGAAAAAGAGGATCATGGGGGACCAACAGGCACTGTTTTCTATATAGAGGGAGCAAGTAGTACAGTGTGGCTTTAAATGTAACATTACACTTTTGAAATAGATGTGTCTAAAAGGTTATAGAAAGCAAGGTTTTAAGGATTGTGATAATCTAATGAAATTTCTTTAGATTTACTCTTCTAATTATAATATTTAACAGCTAGGAGTATTTTCAATCTAAATTCTGTCCATTGATATAAAAGAATGGTTTGAATAAGCTTAATACCATTCCCCCTTTTCAATATCAAATGTTGGCCCTTTTCCTTAAAATGTTCAAGAATGATCCATCCCACATTTAAAGACGTATTACTAAACAATTTGACTACTTTCATATGAACAGTAAAATGTTAAATGTAACTTATAAAAGGACTTAAAGGGTGCTTAAAGAGCCAAAACACAATACCAAAGCAAAATACACAGCAACATGACCATAACAAAACAAGTGTGAAGTGAAATACTTCCTAAAGCATGACATTTTGAGAACAGTTTAGAAACACAAACAGAAAAGAGGTAAACAAAAGACATGTAAAATCCTATGATCCTGAAAGTGGGGAAGTGGGGCAGAAGCCCATCTATTTTTTTTACCAAGACACTCATGAAGTATTAGGTTACATTACAAGAGGACATTCCCTGTACTTCATAACTAGCAGCTCAATAAACAACTTACTGAAGACACTTCAACAAACACAGTTCTAAGAGGACACTAAAAGGCACTTACTCTTTTCCTCGTCGCTCTTGGAGTGGTAGCAATCTAGACAGACCACAAAGCCACATTTAGAGCATGTCCAGTGGATATTGAAGAGAGTGGTATCGCAGGTATCACACATCTCTCTGACACCAATCACCGCTCTTTTCCATGCGATTTTGCCTGTAAAGAGATGAACGATAACCGTATTTAGAATGATTTGAATAAATGTTTTTCTTTTTTGGATACAAAGTTGCCAAAAAATTTATTTTCATTTGACAAAAAGAAGAATTAGAGGGAAATGATAAAGTGGAGTTATGGAGAAAAAATGGTCACTGAACCTGCACGAACATGTATATTATGGCATAATTTTTGACCAGGTAAGAATGAAGACTAACCATACAGTTTGAAATACATCAGCTGAAATTGAAATCGAATGACATTTTTTTTAAATGTGATTTTATCATAAGCTTTCCATTACATCCACGCTTACAAGCACTTCTTATTCACTGGATTCGTTTTTTCTCTGCATATGTTACTTAGTGAATTATATCACGTTTTCACCAATCATGGGAGTAACAGGCAATCAAAATCATTAAAAAACTCACATAAATGATAAAAGTAAAGAACTTGTAAAGGCTGTGATGGTAATTGAGAATACTCTTCAGCACTGTTGTGCCTGGTAAAAACTACAATGAACTTCATAACCCTGTCGAAAGAATACGTGGTGTAACCGCAAACCTCGCCCAAAACATCATAAGAACTGACCTGGGGTGGGACACCACGTCTTGGCCTGCTGCTCCTGCTGCACCAGTTGACAGAATTGTGGTCCGACCCTTGATAGGATGTAGAGACACGTCTCCAGATCCAGGTTGCTATCGGTGTCTGGAGGGTAGGGCAACCAGGGACTCAGGTCTTCTGAGTCACACTGCTCAGGCTCGGAAAACCCGGCTATCGTCAGGTTCCCTTTGTTGCTATATTTCAGTCTGAAGGTGAGAAATGCACAGGAAACTTGAGATTAAGCCGGGTGACTTTAACCATAAACCGACAATGGCAGTAGAATGTTATCATCATTAATCATGCACTTGAAGGGCCTTCGCTTTCTTGCATCTAAATGTGTGTTTGGGGTACAACTGTTCACATATTTTTCCTACAATAAGCAACCCATTTTCATAGAATGATGTGACAGACTTGTGAGAGAACACAATTTCAAAAATATGAAATACATTCCACAAATTGCCATTCTATTTTTACAGGATTGACAGAAATTTGCTGCACACTACATTCAGGTGCAAACCAAAAGAAATACCACAGGGGAGTGTTGCACAAAGACTAAGATCGACTTTAAGTTGGACTTAACTATGGCAGGCCGTTCATGCCACTGTTTGCTCTCACCATTTACTGGCATCGGCCTCTCAAGGGACCTACAATTCATGGTCACATTTTTGGATAATTAATTATTGAAGAAAAAAATATTATCTAAAGATCATAATGGTGAGAGCAAAACAGTGACATGAATGGCCTGCCATAGTTAAGTCCAACTTAAAGTTGATCTTAGTCTTTGTGAAACACTCCCCAGGACTGAGAAAGATTCAATACATAGTATTACTCAGTAGCAAGAGCATGGCAGTCCTGGAGAGCTCTAAAAAAGCTTAGAAATACATATTTCTTAGGTCAAAATGTATATTTCGTTTGTAAAACAAACATACCTGCCTCTGTACTACCATAGGGTATAGAATAGGAACGTTTAACATAAACATGATATCAAATGAAGAATTCTATGGACAATATATTTTACCTTCGGAAGGCATAGAATCTACAGAAGATGTTGTTGAGTTTAGACTGCTTTGATGAAGGCTTGATCCTACACTCTCTGCATTTCATGAGGTTAGGTGTGATCTCAGAGCAGTAGCCATCTTGAAGAAAAGCCTCTCCTGACTTCTTGAGTTTGGTCACGGTAGGCTTGGCAACCGGTCGGTTCAGTTGACCTAGGGGTCAGATATTGCACATTAAAAATCACAACTATACTTAAATCATAACTTATTTATCTCATCATTGCTGTTCTTAAATCACCTTCTGACAATATTTAAAATATTGAATTAATAAAAATTTCAAATTTCAAATTTTAGTTCTAACATACGCAACTCAATTTCTTACATTCAACAAGATGTTTAAAAGTGAGCATATTTATTATCAATACATCTTTATAATATCAAAATTCAAACATAACATAAACTATCACAGATGATTGAATTAAATTAAACAGTACAAGTCTGATCTTTTGATAAGAGAACGCAATAAAAACAGAATAGTTTTAAAGTGAGAACACACCATCCTTGTTGTCTTTGCTGGATCTTGTGAGCTTCCTTTTCTTTGGAGTTTGTGCAATCAGATTGAGGAGTTCTGTAATCTATACAAAGTAATAAAATGAGAAAATCATCAACAATCTGAGAATAAATAATCCATTACACAGTCACTGATACTGAGGAGGATACATATAAAACATGGAAAGATAATCTTTATTTTTTTCTGTTCTGTATACGGTTTAACAAACAGAAACCTTTATCAAGATGTGGGTCACACACAGTCATTGTAAGATAAACCACAGAGGAATGCGTAATAACTCATCCCCTCCCTGCCTCTAAGGCAATGATCCAAATCAAACAATGTACCCAGATACCTCGAGAACACACATTAAACGACAAGGGTGCAGGGGAAATGGAGAAAAAACTAATAAATGGGACATTAAAGGGTAACATTGTATTGACTATTGAGTAAGAGCAAGGTAGAAAAATAAAGGCATAATATAGGACTAACAACATGAATAAGAGGGAAGAATCACAGTGAAGATTTGTTGTTGTTTTTTAAATGTGAGGAGAGAGAGCTAAAGGGAAATATTTATAAGATTTTTTTTTTTTTAAAGAGAAAGGGGGGAGAAATTCAGAGAAGGTAAAGGGAAAGGATGGACAGAAAAAAGAGGGTAAGATAACCAGAGAAACAGAAAAAGGGAACAAGAAATTAAAAAAAGAACAAAAACATAGGAAAAATAAAGAGAATAAGTACAAGAGAGCAGGAGAAGGTGACATACAGAGGAGAAATTAAGAAGAAGACAGAAGAAAGCATAGAGTTCATGGTTACTCTATGGGGATGGGGTATTAAACGAGGCCAGGGTGAGTGTGATAGAGTGAGGAGCCTAAAGGGAAAGGAACTATGGTGTAGATCCCCAAAGGAACATGAGCATTGCTCAGCCCTTCCTTCCCCTAGTCACATGCCATCATATCATCAACCAGCTGGGCTGTTCTACTAGATACTATTCACAAATACTCATAGGTTACGGTCTTACGGAATGTCATGATAGTATTCACAAGTACACAATCATGGGGCAAGGGAATTCATTTTTACACGTAAGTTGGTTGGATGAAAACAATGTTAAGTCAAGCTGAAATGTCACATGTCAGATTACTGTCCTACAAGATGCCATGGCAACAGAGCATTTTTTGGGTGATATTGTCATTTTCTGAATATTTTTTTCACTTTCCGCAAACCTTACATTTAAAAAGCTATGCCAAATTTGTTATATAGTCAATCTCACTCATATTTTCCTGAGAAATATCCATGACACATGAATACAAACATCATTCAAATTGATTTTGCTTGTACGAAATATAAGAAAAACTATTTCTCTGTTTAAACTCGGATTGAAATAAACATAAAATTCAAAGTATGTTACTACATTCTTGATAGTCTTTTTGTGTCCCCCTTGTAAACTAGGTTCTAGTAAGTGGGTCAAGCTAAAGGTACAAAAGCTCCTATATCACATCTTATCCACAATCAAGTCACAACCATCAATATTTTACCCATTCCGAATTTGATTGAATTCAGTGTGTTGTCAAAGTAAACAAAGGCGAGTATTGCTTCTCTGAACAAGTCATACAAACACTACAATTGTTTGACACACTGATAGATAGGGTGGGTTACTCATCAATTGAACACCATGCTGTTGTCATTTCAGCAGGTGTCACAGACATGTTACAAACTCAACTCACTTTCAACCATTTAAATGTAACATGTGGATGTATAAATTTGTATAATTTAAGATAAACCATGTATTTGAAAGTCAAGTAGGCCTCTTTACCCTTTAAAAAATATCACTTCTAATTAAACAATGCTTTTGAACGATAATATTGACTGTACTAGAAGAGTCTGTTTCTGTTCCGATATTTCCTTGTTGAAAAACAAAACACATAAAACCTACTAATTATGTATTACCATCATACACATCCTGAACAGTACAATTTTATTCACAACTGAAAAAGCTATATATTATAAACCTTAACCAAACAAGTAATGACTTGACACTTGATAGCTGTAATGATCTTTCCCAAACAAGAAGTTATTTGACATCACTTAATAATCAAAACATAGGAACACTTCTAAACACAAGAGGTTATTTGACACTTAATCACAATGTAGGATCCTTTGCCTAGCTTCTTTGCTCTTGGCCTATGTGATTGCGTGACTGATCTATCCGCTCTTCCTGTTCACCCTGCAAGGTACTTTCAGTTCACTACTAATTGCCCCTCTGACGACGATTTCACAGAACACCCATATCTGGGACACCAATAAGACTTCTATTTCACCTCCTATGCTCGCATCTTGGCAAGACACGAGCAGATTTTTAGGGTTGGGCTTAAATTGGCTCTTGACAGTAACTCTTAAGCGGATCTGATTCGGGTTTCCTGGCAAGGGATGTGAGGGGACGGTACATGCATTACAGATGAATCATGTTTCTTTTCAATGAATTCAGTATGCCTTCAGCATGTACATATAACAAGCAATTCATTTTTTCAATACTATTAATATGATTCTCTTTGCCTGAGCACATTATTTACTTCTTGAAACTGCAAGCACATTTGAACAGTTTAGCAACTGATATGAAGAAAAATAAATAAATTCAAGGTACTGTTCAATATTTGAAGTAAAGTTTTGACTTGTGCACAAATCTATCCTAAGATGTTTGAAAATAGAAAAATAAAAAGTTGAATGCTGAATGAACCTTACTTATTTCACCAATTATTTTCTTTGTTTTCTAAATGAAAATTACCATAATGATCAACAGATTTCACTTTTGAAGAAATAATTCATTTGATGTTTGTTTTAGTGAATATATTGCCATTTGTGACAATTTGGTTTGATTTGACATCATAACCCAAAATAAGTCAAACAATACCTTTAATTGACAGATAGCATGCAAACAGGACATAGGTTAATATACATGAAATCAGTAGACCCATACCCCAAAGGCATGTAGTGATATGAAATAAGGATTACATACATGTATCATTTGTTACACAACTTGACTATAAACATAACTAGAGAGATCTATCGCCAAAAGGTGGTTAACTCTATGTTAATGCAATATATAAGTTAACACATTTCTAAATCAAAACAAACAAATGATATGTTCATATTGAAGGGACAAAAGGAAATAATGTGGTGATACTGACCTGTTGAGTACTTTTGCTTTCGACGTTGTTTGACATAATCCTACAAGCTTCTAGTCCCAGCACATATTCCGATTTAGCTTTATCTCCATCACCAACCTTCTCCTCACTCTTATCTCCTTTATCTTTCCCATGTTTCTTGGGATCTGCCGGAGACCCGTGCCGCTTACGGTCCTTTTTCTTGGTCCTATCCTTCCCGCTTTTTTTCGATCGCGACTTATGGCTGGATACTGTCGATGCCTCCGAGCAGGTGGAGGATTTGTCCTGATCAAAATCGTAGACGTGGTTGGGAATGCTTTTTGGAATGTCATCAATGGTGACTGATTTGTCAGCAGCGTCCATGCTCTGCGCCACCTGTGCAAAGGTACCGCTCATGAGATGTCCATTGGGGAGGGAATTGGAGAGTTTGGTCGATAGACCAGGCTCTTGCTTAGGATCAAGGTTATTCGTGGACGATGCACCAGCCGTGGGAACACCAAACGGTGTCTTGCTCTCAGAGTGTCTGGCCAGCCAGGCCTTCTTGAGATAGACAGGTCCGCCTGTACGGTGTGGCGATGCTGACTTCAAGCTACGCCCCTCTGAAGAATCACTGGCAGTACTACGTGGTGAAATACACCTGTTGCTTTCGCTATCCGACCACGTCCCGTTGGTGGTTCTATGTGACTCGCCTGACATGAGAGATGCAGGCGCTGAGGAGTCTAGGCTTAAACGCTTGTACTGATCAACTTTCTCAATCTTTAGCTCAACGTTTTCACTCGCTTTACAAACCGTCGCATTTCCAACATTAACAGACGTATTATGAGCGTTTGGTTCCATCACAAAATTGTGGTATTGCTCAATGTATGACATACCGGTAGACTCCTTTTTGTCAGAGTTCCCACTATCACTGTGCACATCATCCTTTGTTTTAGGTCTCTTCTTGTGGAACACGGCAGCCGTGTGATTGGGCTTGCGCTTCATAGTACCTTGATCGACCTCCATCGCTTCACTCACTCGTGTCATGTCTTGAGGACGAAGCGCTGACATGAGGAGTGAGCTAGAGCTTGTGGCTGTAGTTGTTTGGGCAGTGGAGTACACCTGGTGGGCATACACTCCCATGGTGGTTGTGGTAGTACTGCTGACAGAATGGGAACCAAGTTGAAGGACAGCTGCTGAGAGCTGCTGGGGAGTTGCCACTTTGAGAGGGGACTGCGGGGGTATGTGAGACTGTCTCACCAACTGACTTGCAGTGGTCTGGGCTGAGCTATGCAAGGGAGGTGGAGTGCCTATGGTATGCTTGATGACCGGTACTGAATGGGATACATCACTGTTTGTTCTGATATCCGATAACGCCACATGCTTGCTCGCCTGCGTGAGATGGATATCATGACTGGAGCTCGCTGCAGTAAACACTCCTCCCGAATGATGCATAGTCTCAGGTCTTCGCTCACTTCTGGATGCTTGAATCACGCTAGAATGCAATGCCATCTCTGACCTATCTGGTTCTCTCTTGATCAGAGGTGGAGGAGTTGGAATGATCCTCCTAGCCCCCTGCATTGCTGCAGCATTAGCAGCCATCTTATATTCCTCATTATGCTTGCTGAACATGTCCCCTTTCTCCCCACCATGACTGGAGATAGTGTGCAGGAATGGCTGATACCCTACCAAATTATCAGGTTTAGGCTTGTAAGCCGATGCTGTCGCCATCTGCCTATTCTGCTCTGTCCTCACAGGCACACCTGCTCTAGGTTCTTCTGATTTCATAGACATGGTATTGTAGTATGTGGTGTGTGCATCCGATCTCACAGACGACTGATACGTCTTGAATCCATGCCCATCATGAGTCCTTGCATTCAGGTCTGTCCTTTCAAGTTTAATTTTGGGCTCGTGTTTGACTTCCATGGGGTATTTGTTGGCAAATTCGTCCTGATATCGCACAAGTCCTGCATGTGCTAGTGACTGCCTGTAGTGCGGATCGTCATAGGGATGTTTGCCCTCTGAGACAGGATGTTTGTACACACTCTCATTCTCTACACCAGGAAACTGAAAAGGAAAAGCAAAAACAGGATAAAATTAATCTTCCTGCTCAGAATCTCTACTAGCATGTGTAAGAAGAGAAATGCCCTCTCAGCTTCTTTGAAAATAAATCTATAATTTTCTCTTTCTTTAAATGAAAATAATCAACACCATGAATTGGAAAAAAGTATTGTTTTACAACATTAAAATCTTCAAAAGGTAATTGTGCCATGAAGCTGATGAAATACTTTATAAAATCAAGACAATTTCCCTCATTGTTGCCAATTGTTTTCCATGTAACATCTTAATCATAATTCAAGTACTATTTGAACTGCCAATCATTTTCACAAAAGTAGCAATGTTTAAAAAGATATTCTGTTTCGATGCAACATTCCAGTCATTTCTCACAATCTTCTCACTTGATACTCACAACTCTCCGAAAGGTCTCAATGATATCACGAATATGTAAAAGCAAATACTATCCTTTTTTTTCCTTGGGGGTCGGGGTAGTGAAAGGATTACTCAAATTTAGTCAGAGCCAACATGAAGGCTTATTCATTGAATTTCAACACTTGAGCAGGCTGGTAAATCAAAAAGGTTAAGGTCAAGGCACATCTGAGGGGCAAAAACTTGTTGCCCCTTCCTTCTTACATGCAGTGGCCCCTGTAAGTCAGTGTTAATGGCTGAAGGAAGTCATAATTAGAACATGGAGAAGTTTATAAGTGTCTGACTAAGTAAGTCGCCTTGACATTTTCACCGTAGAAGTAAATTCATGACACCACAGGTTCCTGTATTTGCAGGAGAGCCTCTATGTGGACAACTAACTAGGTAAAAGAATGTCTCACTTATCAAGATGTCACTGAGAATTAAGTGAAATCTGATAACATTTGAAGTGATTGTATAGAGCATCAAAACTGGTTATCACTATTTTAGGAAGCACTCCTTGTTCACATTGTAACTGCTTTCAATATTGAACACTTATTCCATCCTGCAACATCCACAAATATTAATGCATGTCCATTTAAGTGAAACCCAATTTCTAATCGGATATGATTTGCTAATATATTTGATTTCAACTTGACCCACTTAAGCATGCCTTCAACAAAATAATAAGAAGTAACATGGTGCAATACAAAAGAAATGTGCCTTTATTCTCTGCCCCATGGTCACTTTATTAGACATTTTCCTCCTAGCCAAATACTAGTAGTCAGGGAATCTCTAACAAACACGTAGCCATTACAGAGTATTCAAAGTTTATTCTTCTATTTATAGTTTGTCCTACTTACCCTTAATCTAGGATCAGAATCTTGGTGCTTGCGCTCCTTATCTCTTTGTATTCTTTGCCATTCAAGCTCTTTCTCCTCCCTCTCCCTCCTCAATCTTTCCTCAAGCTCTTGCCTTTCTTTGTGCTGTAAATGACGGACAGAGGTACTGTTACTTACAAATCTCACTGGATAGATCTTTCAAACATTAGCTCGCTCATCTACAAATCATCTACAAATTATATGGAACATGCACACACCTATCACCACTACCAATTTGGTCCATTTCAATGCCTTGTCATGATGGGAGCATCTGCCTGCTACTTGGATGTCCACCCAAGACATTTGTTCCAAATAAAAGAGAAAACGCATTACATTTCTTTCAAATTTACAGGCATAACTGTAACCCTTGGAGAAAGTGAAAGAAATCAGACTCACACATGTTAAAGCCCCATACATAATGTAGTTTGAAGTGTAAAAAGACTGAAATACAGAGGTGACAAGGTCAAAAATCAGACAAAAGCCCCCAAATTAGCATCTCTCTATCATACATATATATCCCTTCAGTTTGGCCAAATCTAGAAGATGCTATTCTTTCACTGATATGAATGGTAGTTGTGTGTACTCACTTGTCTGTCCATGACCTCCTTAGTAAGCTGTCCCTTGTTCTTGGGAAGAGCTGTACCTTCTGTGATGCTTCCACCTGTCGTAGGTGTGGAGAAGGAGAAGGGCACCTGCAGCTTCCGCAGTGACTCCTGGAAGTGCTGCTGAACAGCCGCCTGAATACAAGGGAAGTGTCAAAGTAATTAATGTATGCACAAGGTTAAGTAAAATCATAACAAAACTTATACCATACCAACATTCAAACTGAAAACACTATGGTTACATGTTTCTAAAGATTTCACAGGCCTTTACAATTTTACATGCACACCTCTTCGTGACATACATTTTAGAAGATAATATGATCAAAGCTAATATTAAGTTGTCTGTTTAGAGCTGGCAATGCAACTGGCAATGCAAGACAAACCAAGAGTGATCTTGAAAACTGTAAACTGATCCCCAATTGCATCCAATTATAAACTTGACCTGTCCCAATATCCAGTGCTAATAATAGAATGATTGGGTGTCAAGACCAAGGTTCCCTGGTGATTACTAACCTGGGCATCCAGTTCCTGGTACTGATGTCTAGCATGGTGAGCAGCTGCTGCAGCCGCTGCTGACTCATGCCCTACCAGACCCTGGGCACCACCCTGGACAGCCTGGCTGACAGGGATCAGTTGAGGGTGTACATGGTGCTGCGGGTGGGCGCCTGCAGGGAGATGGGCAGGATGGGGTTTCTTGTCTACACTGGGAGCAGCTGAAGTGGTAGAGTCGATCCGTAACTGACTGGTTGAAGCTGATGGATGGTGGGGTAAGGCAGATTGACCCTTCTCAGCTGCTGCAGCTGCAGCAGCCTGGGATTTCTGCTGTACAAAAATATTTTATAATAAACATTATGATCACTGATAAATTTTAAAACAATCATAAAAAGAAATTCTATATACAGGTGGACTACTTCTGAAGAAAAAAATTATGACAAGTATACTAAAAAAAAAAATCACATATTCTGTCATTTAAAAGCCAATTTGGTAATTCTAAATGAAGGTTCATCAGAAACAATGCCTCCAACCCATGTATAGTGGTAGAGGCATGATGCTCAACTTCAAAGGCAAACAAAGTCAACTAAATATATGGGAGAATAGTAATTTTCTTATAATTTAGTCAGTGTATAAACAGTATAGCATATAATATAGCAGTGAATGAAGAGAGGCTTGTACCTTTGTTAAACATACACACAGTAGCAAAAAACACATTTTAATGAACCAACCTGTTGCTGTAGATGAGCCCTTTCCAGTTCTTCATGCTGTATAACCCAGCTTGGTGGCAGTGGTAAGCCAGGATGCTGCTGATGTAGTGCCTGCAGTTGAGCTTGTGTCAGACCAGGGTGCAGGCTTCCCTGCAGAGCTGTAGCAGCGTGTTGTGGAGACACAATCCCATGTAAACCACCCATACGTATCCTAGTCATAGGGTCAGGCTGGACCAGCCCAACGATGCCCTGAGCATGAAGCTGCTGCAGCGAGTGCCGATCCAGACCTGCCAAGTGGTGCTGCGGGAAGTGCCCGGGCACGACCAGCTGAGAGGCCAGAGGGTGCTGCTGATAGAGTTGGAGATGCGCAGGAAACATGGCGTGGTGTTGGTGTTGGTGTTGGTGTTGGATGGGATGGTGGGCTGGAATGTGACCGACTGAGGGCGCAGCCACGAAGGCACTCGGCGAGGCAACGATGGCGCTGGGGTTGGCGGGGGCTGCTGTGGCACTGGGATTCCTGAGTGCATGTGGGGATGGAGTGATGGGGTGTTGTCCTGGAGAAGGGGAATGGTGATCCCCAATCTTCATCAAGTGAGCTGGATGATGCTGAATTGAATCCACATGAATCACTTCCGAGTCGGACAAATTTGGGTCGCGATAAACCTGTACTGGAGTCTTTAGGTCAGCGACCAGAGTGGACTTCTTGTCCGACCTGGACTGGTCAGAATCTCTGCTCCTATCTGTGGAAGAAGACTTCCCACCCTCACTCTTCTCACTTGTTGAACTACTTGTTTCTCTCCTTGGATCTCTAACTTCAGGTCTCTCAATCCTTTCACCAAGCACAGATTGTGGAGCAAATGACTTGGATGAAAGATTTGTAGAGTTTGATAACTTTGTATTTTCACTTGTAATTCCAGAGGAGTTTCTATCCATGCCTGGTAGTCCTGTCAATCCGCCATTCCCATGCGATATCACAGAGTTTGACGTAGCTATCGTCCTGTTTGGTAACACACTCTGCAGGTTACTACTTGTATATAAGGTTGTGGTTATTGGTCCACTGTTCACTGGTCTATCACTAATGCTAGATGGTTGTATTTCGTTCGTGGAAATATCTGACGTGACTGTATTAGGTTCCGTTTTCTTAACGACACTTGAGGAAACATCTGAGTCTCTATTCAGTTCTCTTGCAATGATGCCAGCAATGGCTGAAGTGAGTGACTGTTCCCTCAGAACAGTTGAAGGAAACTCTCTTAAGTTCTTCCTGTTTGCTTCCTTTTCAGGAATGGGTGGCCTTAAACCAGCAGGCCCGGTTCCTTCAGTTTTGGACTCAACCATTTGTTTCGAGACGGTCGTTTTCACACTAGTAGACACACTCACTCTGCTTTGATCACTTGCGGGTATTTCTTGTGGAGTGACCTCGATGCTTACAGGTTGCTTGGGTCTGTGTTCCTTCTTTGCTTTCTGCTTATGTTTTTTGACAGAGTCTGGAGTCGAGGAACGCGAATCCTTTTTGTCACTGATAATGGCCGGTTCCTGTTTATTGACTGCCTTATTCTTAGCCTTACTGGAGTTACAACTCACATCACTATCCTCTCTTGGTTTTGTTTCCACTTGCACAGAAGGAGTGTTTGATAGCCACGCTTTATCTGGTTTTGATACAGACACGCTATGAACGCTTTCACCACTGGGAATACTGGGTTCAGGGGTTTCACCTTTGCTCAGCTCAACGCGTTCTTGGGACGATTCAGAATACCCAGAGTTTGACCTGGGTCGCTTCTCGAGTGTAGAAGATGGCAATTTCTTTTCCTCTTCAACCTGTTCATCCGACTTTCTCTTCCTCTCCTTCTTGCTCTTGTGTGTACCGCTGCAGGATCCTGGGGCTTTCTCCTTGCCAGGTTTTTCTGCAGGAAAAGCAAAGGTTAAAGAAACATTCAAGAGGCATATCTTTTAGGCAGTCGCACCACATACAACCTGTTCAACAGGCTTCAGTACAGTATAGCTGAATAGGGGGAATCTAACGTGATTTCAGACTGATGACATATCTCATTGGAAGAGGAAACAGGATGACGCCAGGCCTACGAATCATCAAGCCACAATGTGGTTTGTGCCGCCAAAACCAAGCAGCGCAAGTAATAGCAAAACCACCCAGCACTCGAACACATAACCCGCCGAGGTTCATGCAGTTACCACAAATTAAGCCCGACATTCAGCTGGTAATTACTAATGACCGTTCAATAATGGGAGGACTCATACAATGAACAACTGAAATGCTCAGTCATTGCCTGGGTAAAAATCTAATTTTGACATAAATAATAGGAAACTGCCATGACTGTGTTTAATCATTTATATCTAACATTTCAGTCCATTTCCATCTCTTTCCTTCATAAGACTATCATCAATGTCTCAAATTTAAAAAAAATAACTTTCAGAGCACGATATCATGATAAATATTACAATTTGTCATATGAGTACATCGATTCATGGGGGCGAGGGGGTAATATTATATCAAAAAGAACATCACAAATAGCCAATATCTCAAGCAATCTATTTCTAGAAGACTGCACCAGAACAAAGCAAGACTTGCTAAAAATCTTCAAGTCTCGAAAGAAGGATCTTGACGAATGGGCAAGTTTCAGCATTTTAGTCATAAGCACAGGAAATTTGTAATCAGTGAAATTATCCACTTAGAAAGGATCTATCACCAGCAGACATGGCTAATCACAGTACCTTGACACCCCCAGTGTTTGACCCCTATCCCTCTACTCACAACTCTAATTTACAAACAAATTGTAAAGAACTGTCTTAAGGCTTGTTCAGATATGGTACTATAAGCCGCAGTTTTCTTACATGTAAAATTTATGGCAACTGCGCACAACAAAGGATAGAGCTCTGTGTTAAGATACAGAAATGTTTAGTGTATCACACTTTACATCGTCATAAATAACCGCCAAGGTTTTGCCGTGTCATATCTGAACACGCCTTTAGCAATATCCTCCCATTTCTTTTGTTTTCGTTACTACTGCTTCACCCAAATTAATTTTCTCATTTCTTTTTTTTACTTGTTACATATCATTTGCATGTTTAATTTAAAGTTTGCAGGACAGAACACTGATTACATATCTTTAATTACTTACAAATTAAATCTTCAAGTTTACAAGGTGTATCTTTCTTTTTCCACTCTTTTTAGAAAAATATTACCCATTAAAAATCGACGCGAGGAATAATCTTATAGATTTATCTCAAAGGAGAACAGCCCCCTCTCGCAGCAAAATTAAAATTAAAATTTATCATTCATTGATCAATAATATGTCTTTTGTTGTGGTTATTGTATTAAGTCAAATCAGTTTGTGAAAATATTTTGAAAAGCCATAAATTTCTCCTTTCTCATATTAAAGAGATATATGCAGTATAATATTTCTTATAATTTGCCTTCGTAAATGTCTTTTTATAAATCCCATGCTATAAGGATAAAGTGAGAAATAAGAACGCAAAATAAATGACTGATGCTACATTAATCAATCACTAGAACTAGCTTCACACAATTTTACTGTGAGCACAAAACAGTAAAAGTACATTGACAATCTTGTTTTGGTTTCACAAGTATTATTTCTCTTCATGTATCCTTCTAAACATCCTTTCCTGGCACAAACTATGCTAAATCATATAAATAAGTACTTCCCCTCTCGTTTTGGCACCTTTCCAACTGTTTTCCTCTGCAATGTTTCAAGACCTTAGCAGCATGGGTTCAGAAACTACCTCCCCCTCCCCAAAAAGAAAGAAAAAAAATCACCACTCCAGATTTCCATGAAGCCCTCCAATGTTTTTATCCCCTTCATGCTATCCACAAAGACCACAATGTATCACCATGTTCTTTTTGTTTGGACTAACATGCCAACATGTACATTCACACTCTTGAGCCATTGAGATAGTCATCCCTCCTGTAAACCAACGCCATGGCATGCCTGACTGGCTGGATGGCTGAAGTGTAGGTAGCGGTAGCGTCTGATGGATAGACTACGTAAGTGTTAGCGGTGACTAACTCCATTAGGTTTGGGTTTGGTGTGCACTCGAGAATGAATAACAACTGCTTTCCTGATGGCTTTTGGAGGCATGGCAGCAAAAGGTCAGGTTTAGTTGAGGTGTAAACATGGGGACAGTTGTCTTCAGACAACAAGATTAATGCTCCAATTGCTTTGGTCTGACACTTATGCTCTGCTCTAAAAAACTATGCTGTCGAAAGCCTCCAGGCAGTTTCATTTGCACCTGATACAATTTAATGTCCGCTATTTATGGTGCGCAAAGGGCTGCTGGTTATAATAAACTGTAGTACTGTACCTGTTCCATATCATACTGCAAGTTTTATTATGATCAAAATAAATCAATCACTTTCTTCACTTTTGTATCAACAGCCATGGTTTCATGAGGTTATGTAATCATTTATCTATCTCCCTCCCAATCTATCTCCTAAAACAAACCACTTTTGATTTACAAGCTTGACTACATGTATATAGCCAAACTCGCTATGAATGATGCAGGCCCTACATGTTTGATTGGGTACAAGGTACAAGTAATATCTTCCAATCAATCTGCAGAAGTCTATCATAATCTTATCAATCTATATTAATATAATCCTTCCTTTGTCTTCTAAATAAGATAAAAATGCAGTTCCTAGACAAAGAATTTGATCTCAGACAAGATAAATTAGGCCTGCATATAGACACATAAATTACATCGAATGGCTGCGCTATTATTAGCGAAGGGCTTAAAAACAATAGTTCAACAGTTGTATAAATCTTGTACCCCATTCGCAACAGCGCAACAAAAAATAAGTTTACAAAATCATAACAAGGTTATATATCTTACTCAGGATACATTTAAAATAGTGGAAACAAACAATTGACAATGTCTACAATAATCTGGCGAAACAGGTTCAGCAACTGCTATTTGCAGACAAGGATACGCACCACAATATTTCTTAATCCCATGCTACATTGATTTTTCAAGTGATTAATCAATAACATTATCATAACATATGGCAGTTAACGGTGAGACTTCACAAGGAAGGAAGGACAAACAGAATGAATGTCGTGTGAGAAAGATCTTCACACATCCACACGGTAAGGATGTTTTGGCCACTTCAAAATTCCACATTCATGGCATGTCTGATTGCCATGGTAATAATTCATCAAGTCTGTACTGCCCATTAAACTTGGTCTGGTGATAAACATTCCCATTGCCATTTCTCCCACACTGCTTCAGTCTGAAACCATCACCCATGACCTGTAATCACTCAGCAAGGCCAGCGTAGTTATATTATTGTCAGGGAGTATAGGAATGTGACATAAATGTGAGGGGCCTTGCGTCGATGGATCTCTGTCATCATTTGAACATTACAATGTCTACATGGCCACCATGAGTCATTGAATAGTGGTGGTGGAGGGGGGATTGGGTGGTGGTGAGGGGGTCTTTGTGGCGAATGAGGCATGATGAGTAGGCTATTCATGCTAAACAAAACCTGTGTAAACAAATAAGGTGTATCAATCATGTGTCATGTGTTGTGCAATCAGCATGCTTTTTTCCACCCCAGATTCTGTTGGGTTGCCAATTTGAAGTGTTACAGATATTTGTTTACATTTAGCACAAAGGATAACCTCAAGTGGTTTATCCACAAGATCCTGTCTCGATTCACACTATATCTCATTCCAGAAGATAAATTGAGCGGGAAATCTTTCTTCTGCATTTACAACGAATATAGTATGGGCAGGTCCGAGGTATTTTTGTCTAGTAAGTTACAAACATCCAATTATAAACACATAGACCTACCTGATGATATACATCCCGACTAAGCTTGCAACTAACCAACTATTGAGGAAATGACACTTGTGATGTTATTTCCTGTCCGATTGCACTATTCTTGGTAATGTACGAGATGGGAAATGATAAAATGCTTCGGACTTATCCTCCAACAATCGTGACATGTTTCCTGTATGATACCCATTTCATATCCGATGTAGTAAGTTTACTTCTAGTGGGTCAAACACTGAATTTCAATGAAGACGAAGAAGGCATACTCTGACGACAATATCCCACACTAACCCCCAATCAAAATACTCAACCTAAACACTAACCTTAGACCTAACTGGAAAACCCAATTGCACCTGTAAACCTAACCATATGTCTTTGGCCAAATAAAGCCCAGGGCAAATGCACAGGAGGAGCACATGCCGGATCAGCATACCTCCACATACAAGCTTATCTCCTTCAACTTGAATGATTGAGAACCTTGGTTGCTTACCTAATGTCTTGTCAGCTTTCTCAGGGTGTTCATGGGAGACGGGTGGGGTAGAGACAGGGGTGACATCTTTGTCTTTCCTTTTCTTCTTACTGCTGCCTCCACTACTGCTACTGCTGGTGCTACTGACGACTGTAGTCTGGGGTCCAGAAGGCGCATGGCTTGGACTGTGACTCCTTGGGACTGTACGTGTGTGGGTTGTCTGGAAAAGGGGGGAAAGCAACAGAGATGAAAGTTAAATCGTCATTTCAATGAAGACAAAAAGGTGCAAAGGGATGCAACAGCAGCAGATATACATTCTGAAAAGATCACATTCCAGAGCTTTTGGCTTTTTGCCTTTCTCTGCCTACACTTAGTCTTAGGTACAACATCCAGCTTGTTCAATTGTTGAAAGTTGTATTAAAGGTAAAGACCAGTTTTGAAAACGCCCCTCTCTCAAAAAATGAAATGGAAGCTCTCATTACCAATCCTGTGAAAGAATATGTTTTGACTAATATGTGATGATACAAATTTTGCCGGGAAACCGCCTACTAAGTGATATATTTGGTAAATTATTATATCTATTGGGACCAAATAGATATCGCGCACGTAATCGTGTAGTCCGATATACATCTTTCTGTGTACAGTGCTTGTAACTTTACCAAGACTGGGCCAAATTTCTTATCATTTTGATGATTCCAGAACCTTGCAGTACACACCAATACTTATATGCTAGATGATCAACCTTTTCTGATCGATTTCACAACGTTTCTTTCACAATGCAATCGCATGACCAGAACTGGTCTTTATCTTTAATACTTCAGCAATCACAATAAAAACCTTTTTGAAGCGTTGACAAAGAATTGTGTTTGTGCCCTTTGCAGGGATAACAAATTGTCTGTTCAGAGCCAAGAGGGTGTTGACTCCATGCAACTCCAAAGCATAGATTGAATGCCTTTCTGGCTCTCAATGATTAATGTAGGAGGCTGCATTGCTCAATTTTCAGACAAACTAAGAGTAGCTTCAATCCAGGATATGAAATCATAATAAACCACAGGCACATGCATAGACCAGGAATGTAACACTTGGAAGTTCAATAACAAATCCTTATTAATTACCAAATCAGACTATGGACTAATGACAGTTTCTGTCTCTTAATATGTAACTGAATTTCATACTTATTATATACCATGAATTTTTTGCATATAATTTGGCAAGCTATCAATCTAATCTCGCTCTGCAGCTCTGCAAACTTAGGCTTGTACCGACTCAGCTCGAGAAAGCATGCTTGGCCTGTAATCAAGAAGACAAGCTTTCAGTTTCATTATTAGTTGTTTGAGGTCAAGAGGATAACTTGAAAGAGGATGTGATATTTTCGAGACAGTAATAAACAACAGACGACTTCAAAGGATCTAGAGTATGTGATACAGATAACAGTAGCATGCACATATTTCCTGTTGGCTGGAGCACCTAAGGTAGCATGTTCATAGCCTTGTTCATACATACATGGTGTGGTGTATCGCTTCGAAGAAAGCGCCTTAGCAGAATAAAAACCATTTTACATGTAGGCCCTGAATCAATGGCAGGTGTGTGTGAACAAAATAATAATTGTGCATAACAAAGCCAGGAAAGCCCCTAAGCGAACTCACTTATGGCTAAACCTCCTTCAGTTCAGAAATGATGTTTTTTGATGATGTTCAGTTGCCATTCATTTACACAATAAACAACTGCAGCGTGCCCCCCCCCAACCTGCTTTTCACTGCGTCATATTATCTGAAAGAGATTTTACCTCTGTTGTAAGATACAGAAATATGAAGAGCACTATGCTTGCCTCATGTTATTTTGACATGGTGGCATTTTGAAGCAGATTACTGCATCATATGTGTACCGTTAGGAAAACGCAAAATTTTGTTTCGATTTCCAATCATAAATATCTTGATAATCAGACGGGCGATCGGCTTGTAAACGTCATGGGATTCCTGACTGACCTAAAGGTTTATAATTATGATTGCAGGCAGCATGAGCTAAATCCAGGATTTTGTTTAGAATCTGAGACAAAGTTACCGGATCCCTTTAATGTTAATGGTTCTTGGAACTTTTGTCACATGAAGATTATCTGATCTGTAAACACTGTGATAAGCAAAGACCTTCAAGGGGACAGACATTGAAGGGTATTTGAAGGGTATTTAAAAGACAAAGGTGATGTCTGGAGGAGCTAGCATGCTTTAGTTCATGCGAAGGGTAACTGTCTACATTACGTGTTATTCAACTACCGATAATCAAATGCTCCATGTTGCTAATTTTGAAGATGCTGTCATTTCCTGGCAATCCTGTGCCCCGTAGAATGTAAGACTTTTATCTACTTACTTCATAAAGAAGCGAAAATCTTTTAGAAAAATGACCATTGATAAGTGGGTATTTCTTGTATCAACCATTATTCAATAGTCATTATTTTTCGACGTTTTTTTATTTTAAAAAATTATTACACACCTACATGTACATGTACATGTATTTGCCCTTTAGTAACCAGCAATATAACTCAATTGATTTTAATTACCGGTAATGACAAATTCTAATTCTAATGAAGTTTTTATGACAAGCTCTGTTATTCAATATTCCAGAGCGCTTTCCAGCACTTCATTTCTCACTACTACCCTGTCGTTTTTCACCCAGTTTGCCATTAACATCGCACAAGTGAGCAAGTAAGAAACCCGTTCCTTAGAAATCCCTCGAAAAGTTTAAACTGTGGAGGGAAGGGGCAAAAACCTGGAGTGTATCAGAGAGGGCAAGTGTTTTCCTCATGAAGTACTCAGAGGTTCCACTAGTTTGGTTAACATCATATACACTCACAGATTTTCTCAAACCAAGAGATTCAAACTGCCCTTACCTACAGTACAGGTGAACTAGAATCGACTTAATTTCTGGGTTCATGAACTATCAGGACTCATTTCACAGATGTAAAGAATATACGGTCGGCTCTCGGCCCGCAAGAAGGCCGGTTCAGCCATTGACAATACATAGCTCTTACAGCCTTCTTACGAACAGCTGATCATCTCTTGAAAATGTCCAATCTTTCAATGTGGAGAAAGCACTTGAATTTGTTTTGATCTACCATTTGAAACAGGGTAGCCTATTCTCTGATTTGAATTTGATTCTTATTACGTTCCTTCCGACCCCTCCCTAACAGATCTACCTCTTTGTTTGTGGAAATGTTTGCAATCAGATCACCCACACTCAAAGCTGTAACTTTAAATTAAAATAACTAAAGGCACAATTAATTTCAACCTAATTCAAATTCCAACCAAGTCAATGACTATCCCCTGGAGGTTAATCACTCCATCTGCACACACCAAAAAGGTTTACAACTGTTTGCACATTGAGATTGTACACAAAGGGAGTGTAAGCTTGAAATGCAAATTTTATGGAGCTCTGGCAGCTAGCTTTCTATACATAACACACGCAGAGGATATGATAATTGCAAGACGTGTCAATTTGCAAGTGATAAAAATCATTCCCTTCTATTCAACCCATGTCTGATTCTGTGCGTATATCTATCGTTCTGATGTCACTAGCTCGCTCTGTGGGGGTATTATCATCACGCTATATATAGGCCTAGATACATTAGCGGGGAAGCTTTATGACTGATCTCCTTGATGGCATTCTGAGAGCGCAAGCTGATCAATCTTGAGGCACTTTTCACAGAAATGTCCAAGCCATAATAAGAGGATTTGATACTCAGCAGGAAGCGTGACAGTGGAATAGAAAGGCATCTTTGCATGTCATATTGCTTGCGCTTCTCATTGTTCCTTCAGGCAATTAAAATCAGGGAATAGAAGCTAGAGAATGGATGTGATGCAACTGTTTCCTTCAGGATTATTGAATTTACTCTTTTCCTCCTTTCATCATTTTAGTCACAAACAAGCTTGACCTCAACCCCCATTTAGGATTACTAATAATACAAGTGGGAAAGGTTTTTGGTTTCATTTCGAAGCTTTGATTTTGTTTTAGTTTTTGTTCTTTCAATTTTTTTGGCAAGCACAACATCCTACCCTATACATTGTTACATATGATGTACCAAAATGCACTGAAGTATATTTGCATAGAAATTGGGCACTACAAAATCACAACAGGGAAAAAATTAATTTTTTCATTTCGGGGGCTCCATATCCAATTTTTGGGAAATTTTCGGGGGCTACTTTTTCAACTTTCGGGGGCTCTTTTTGCCATTTCGGGGGCTCTTTTTTCGGGGCTACTTTTTCATTAATTCATAAAAGTATAGACCCTACAGTAATACAGTTTGTCGAGTTTATTTTTAGTAGACTTTCTAGGCTTACTGGCTTATAGACTATATCTTCCTGCTTCATATTTACCCATTAATTACCCATTCAAAAAGAAAGCCGTTTCAATGCATTGATTTGATGCAAGAACTGTATCATAGTAAAAGTATTACTATACTAGACTAATTTTAAAAATATGTCTCTGTTTTTAAACGACTGTCTGATTTTCTTGTGAAAACTTTACTTTGAAAAATGATTATCGAAATTCAGTATACAACTATGGCCAGATTAATCACAATCTAAGCTCTGGTTTCATACCTCTATTCACGAAACTATATTGAAATCGCGGCAATAATGATGCGAACAGATAGCAATTTCAAAGTGTTGTTGAGTCTCTTCGACTCTAGCTCACACAGTCACAGTTCTGACAGCAGGTGCAGTGCAGTGGCACTACACTGCACTGTACTGTACATGTGTGGACTGAAACTGAACTGTCAGTCACGATGATTTTCTCTGATTTTCTTGTGAATACTTTACTTTAAAATATGATTATCAAAATTCAGTAAGGATGGCCAGAATAATCATAAAATAAGCTTTGATTTCATACCTCTATTCACGAAAACTATATAAAAATCACGGCAATCAAGATGGAAATAGATTGCAGTTTCTCGATGTTTCGCTACGGTTTAGTGAATGGTCTAGGTTCAGCTAATGAGCCATCAAAACAAAATCGACCGCCAAAACTGGTCCTACGCTCCGTCTCGCAACTGCGAAAATTTACGTGTTTTCGCACGTGCGAACGGTGCGACATGGTAAGGTATGAACTCTATGAATCGAGTTTTTACGACCGAATTTGGGTGTAAACAATTTTACACGGAGATTCAGCGCACGCATGCGCGCCGCCGAACAAGATGCACACAATGAATGCGGCTAGCACAGAGAGCGGCCGTAGTCGTGCGGCAATAGTTACGGGGCGATTTTAGATCATTTCAATTTTTGAAGTCGCCCCCGTAATCGGATTTCTGGCCTATTTCGGGGGCTGTTTATGGTGTTTCCGGGGCGAAATCGCCCGCTGCCCCCGTGTATTTTTTTGGCTGAATCACAATCATTATCACAAGATAATAGCTTATCCAAAATGTATAATGCCCTGTTTATCAGTACTAATGACATCTATTGTAAAGCATAAATGAAATTTTTATACTTAAATACGAGTATTGTTTCATGCTCAGTTCTATACTCCATGAAACTTGGGAGTTCCTGCCTTGCTAGACAAAGGCCCTTCTTTAATTAAGTGATTTATTTAAGTCATTGCTGGCCGATAACTGGTACGGCTGCAGTTTATTTTCACATGTATCAACAAAACGCATGGGTCCTTGCAAAACAAGGCATTGAATCAATTGAAATTTATGACAGAGGGGGTATATAGAGAGGGCCATCAATATGTACTTACAGTGGTAGCCTGGGTAGTAACAGCTGGGTTATTGGTAGCTCGATTGGTACGTCTTGTTATTCCTACGTTTTCTCCCTTCAGAAGAGAATTCACAACTGCAATGAAAGATAGAGAAAAAAATAAAGAAAACATTAGAATCAATGAGCAAACAATTTTTAACTCCTACAAAAAACAAACATAATGCAGACTTAACAGAGAACCGAAGAAAGTGAGTAGTACAAATACTCCCATTTAACACCAAACTATTGTTTAAATTGGATAGTTTTTCTTCACAAATTCAGAAAGCTTTCATCTATTATCTAAACATATTCAGTATAATGTAGGTCATCATTACATATCTGTATAGATTTCATATTGTTTTTGTTTATGACACAGCAGTCATACATGATATAAAATTATTTTCATTTTGGGGGAGGGGGAGGGGTTCCCCCATGGCATTTCCCTACACAAACATCTGTATCACCATTCTCATTCTTGATACATTTTTCCTCCTCAAGATGTCATCCAGCTAAATATAATTAAATGCATATGGATGGAAGAAATATGAAAGGAGAACATGGAGCAAACAATAAACATACAACAGTGATCAGGGACCTCTGTTGAATGTTCCACATGTCCCATTGTTTAGCTCAATCTAAAATCCCTATCCCTACTACCACAAGCTACATCATGTCAATACAAGTTTGCTGAAACCGTATTCGCTGTTGACACAGCAAACTGCCCAAGTATTTCCCCCAGTTAAAACATAATGCAGATGACCTTTCAGCAAAGTTTGCCCAGGGAAGCTTTGACTGGAGTGGCTGTCTCTTTCATTTAATGCAATTTCTTACATCAAAGACAGATTAAAATTAAATTCAGTGTCACATGTGCTCAGCATCTTTGCCGTTAGTAACTCTCTCTCTCTCTCTCTCACAGACCAAAATTATGTTTAATACAGAAATATTCAATTAGATGTCATCTGTACAGTGTAAATGGTTTCAAAATGCTGTAGAAAAAAAAAATTCAAAAGTATGAAAACAGATGAAAAATAGACAGCACAATACAATGTAAATCAGAAATGTTATGCTGCCATATGTCTGAATACAATGTATCTTCCTCACCAGACTTACAATTTGCACTAAAGTACAATTTGCACTAAAGTACCATCAACCTGAACAATAAATGGTTCATCTGTACACACCATTTCTGATTTCAATTAGGGTGTTTTCATTTTCAATGGATACAATAGATTGCAATCCACTTTAAAATCCCTCAGAGTGTTTTCCATCACTTGGAGTACAGCCAGACAAGTCAGATAGTGTCCTCCTCTTGAAAGGCAACTCATGCGTGCATGGCAGTGGTACAAGTGTAAGGGATCACCTCAGAAGCTCACAACCAACCAGCGTGTGTGTGTGTGACTCAGAGAATAGATTACACCCTTGACGCACTCACTGTTTAATACCTTCATGGTTCTGTGCACATATCAGGTAACAAAGGCCACTCTCCAATGCCCTTCCCTTGAAAAAAAGATAATCCATTTCCCCACCCACAGGTCATTGAAAAAAAAAAAAAAACATAATCCAAACACCAATGGTGTATCTTTCTTTTTTTTCTGCTGGTATTGGTAAGATCAGCTGGCATCAACAGGCACCCATTCATCATTTTATTATTTAATGCGTTCAGTAATGGATTGGAATGACAAGTTAATCACACAGTATTAACCTAAATACAAGTTACAGAAGTAGGTTTCCATGTTTTTGAGGCAGATAAACAACACACACTCCACGCTCTTGACCAGAAATTAGTTTTACATCCTTTTTATAAAGTATCTGCTTTGATAGACAGAAGGGCATTAAACACCAATGTGTTGACAAATATTCAGTACGTCATCACACTTCTGGTTCTAATGTAACAACAAGAGAGACATGCATCCCTTCAATAAAGACAGAACTGTCACATAAACAAATTATATCTGATCCCCTCATGAATTGACTACATTTGTCATTGATTTAAATCAAAGCAATCCTGTTACAGCTGTAGACCAATCTGCAGGGTCACGCTTGAGAAATGTTGGATGGACAGACTGGACTTTATACTAACTACTCTTTGGTAATCCACCTCAAAGTCATACAAGTAGATTAGCACTAATCCCTCTATCAAAGGTAACAGAACAGACAGAAAAGAGATCAAAGTATCAGAGTTAATCACCTTAGGGAATTATACATCATTTTATTGTGACCACTAAAGTACCTCTATAAGACCCCATTTCTTATGCTATTTCATATGATACAATTTCATCTTATATTATTTCATTATACTATTTCACATATCTCATCACTCAATCAATACCAGACAACTTTGTAATCATAACAGACAGGCATGTATCACATTGTAATCATCTGTATTTGGGGATAGAATCATGTCCTTGAAATATACTATTCACACATAACATTACAACTAGAGGAAAAACTCTGAATTTTACTACTCTACCCATTCCTGTACTCCAAAATTCCTTGTAGATATCTGAAGATACGGGTATATTCCCTTATCCCGCACTAAAGTTTTAAAATATTAAGTTTTATAATATATTTTAAAGGTATTAATTTATTTATTACAAAATATTTTTAAATATATATTTTTGACCCCCCATCCCCTGATATAAAATCATGGCACCCTCATTACAAAAGAGCTGCAAAATGATTGGGGGGCAGGCATTGACACTGTACAGCCAACTGCATCTCAATTCATTTATAACTTGACCCTTGCTCATGGCTATTTCTGGTTCCTTTCTGAAAGTGTAATCCTGGTGTATGCCGAAGAAATCTGAGAGTAAGTGTGCAGGTGCATTCACTAAATGACAATTAAAAATAGGTTCTCTGTCAGAGAGTATCCAATTGACAGAGAAGCTTTCACAGGACACTCAAGAAATTGTTGCATGTGCACAAGCATGCATTATAAGAACCTTTTTTTTTTTGCATGGTATATCTGCAAACAAAATGTAACACACTGAACATAAATCATCTTCAGGGGGGCAATTTCGTCTTTACTAATCTTCAAACTGGCATCAAAGGAAGGAGAAAGTTCAGAAGCTATTTAGCACCTTTGCCAGAACTCAACCTTCTCTTTAACTTGGTTGAACCCCATCCACCCTCCTACCCACCCCTAGGCAATGGATTCCTTTGTTCCTTAGCATGCCTAGAAAAGGAAATGTTTATCACAGCTCAACAATGACTAGTCTGCCCTTTGACCTCCACTTGACCTCTGTGAATCCAGACCTAGGGAAATTAGATTTAGTGATGGTGTACAGAGTCATCACACTAAAGACAAATTATCTATATCCTAGACAATTTCACTGTTTGAACAGTCTCTCTGATTGGGGTAATAAACCTGGGCTTTTACTGCGGTCGTACAAATAATATAATTTTAATTATCAATTACGACATAATAAAGACCCATGTATCTTTTGACACCACTAAGGAAGATAAGTTAAGAAAAGTCGCATGATGCTGATCAAAACCCAAAAAACTTATAGAGGCAAAACCAAAACATAAAAATCATCATCACTCACCACAGATATTAACCATATCCACTGGTCTACAAGCTAGCTGGCAAGCATCTGGCAAAATGCTTGAAACATATTCATGACCACACACGTCATCATGTATCTTATTGTTTCCATCACTTGCACTCAGGACAAGAGGGGGAAAAAATGGAGTCACTAACAAATGATTTCACTCAGCAAGATGTCATTCATCACTCCCAATTGCGTGGAAAAAAGGCGATGAGAAAGGGGCAACAAATATCCTGACCACATTAAAATTGAATCACAGGCAGAGAATGGATGGAGCCAAAATGAGGCACTCCTGGGCAGGCAAGCATATATGGATAGAGAGAGAGAGATAGAGTCTAGAGAGAGTGTGACTACAGAAAGCCTATCTTCCAACTAAAGCCTGCCATTCATTGCGAAGCAGTGACTCTAGCACATAGCAGGGAGAAAAGGAATAAACCATTTATTAGGTACTTCCTTCACTCTACTGCCAGACTTGTAATATAGAGGAAAAAAGAGGGTAGCGACCCAATTGCTTCACTATCGCACTACACCTAGCCTTTCACCATCTCCGCTCTCTCCACACACACACAATACACACTCACTACACAACAAACACAGACTTGAGCCTGGTAGACTGGAAAGGCACATGCTTCAACACACAGCAGCAGATTTCCTTTTAATCACCCCTGTCCTATTCATCACTGTATAGTGCCCTCATCAGTCTCGGGCAGACATGATCCCTGTGCAAGGCAGACATCGCTAATCCCCCTCTGTGTTACCCTTGAAATGATCTATAAAAGCCCCTGACTCTTTGTTATCAATGGCCCCACCCCTACTGTAATGGAAGGTATTTAATCATGTAATAAGCTCTTGGCATTAGAAAACACAACATGATAGTCATTGTCAGACACTACTAAAATCCATAACCCATCCTTTTGTCTCAATAGTTAATAATAACTCTAAAGAAATCAATGCGACAATAGCCTTGTGCACCACATGTCATCTTGTTGAAGGCCCATTGAAACCCACCATCAAATGATCAATACATAAACTGAAACGAATTATGACAATATACAACATATATGTGATAATGAGGCTCAGATACTCACAGCTATCATAGGCATGACTGAACATTGCTGCATGCTGCAACCATTAACCATGCCGTTCTTCCATTACTATTTACGACGATCAGTTCTTCACAATTCCCTCCAACCACAATCAAAAGCACACAACAAATATATAAATCCTCACGTTACGAACTCCTTTCCCTTCTGCTAGTAGTTGTTTCCGATGCCAGTTCAAAGGGAAGGAGGTACAGAGAGAGCAATGCTGAACAAACTCTGTCCAATGGAGGAATAAAGCACACACAGTCACCAGCCAAACTGCAAGGACTATCCATGCAAGTAATACCCTTTCCAGCTAGCGTGTGCATGCAGAAGCACTACACACTGCAGAGAGCAACGAACATGAGGCAGGGACGCACAGCTAAACAACAAGCATTGCCCGCAGAGCTAGCCTGCCTGCTTTTGCTACACAGTCTAGTCTGCTGAGCGCTGAGCCTGGTGTCCTTTTCACTGCACAAGGTCACGTGCGCAGTTCAATGCAGGAAGAGGAAGCGTTACACATGTGTGTAAGACCGCACTGTACAGAATGACTGGCATACAATCACTTATTTGCACCCCTACAACTCAACACTTATAATGTGAGGTCAGTCAGGGGCAAGGAGGAAAGGGGCAAGGAGGGAAAGGGGCAAGGAGATGAAAGGGGCAAGGAGGGTAAAGGGAGAAGGGGAAGGGGGGAGAGTTGGGGGGTAAACAGAATCAAAGAGATTTGGTGAGGGTGACTAGTAGTGTACAGTACCACCTGGCACACAATCACATATTTGCCCCTCTATTACTCAACACTTATAATGTGAGGTCAGTCAGGGGCAAGGAGGGGAGAGGGGGAAGGAGGGGGAAGGAGGAGGGGTGAACAGCATCACAGATAGATTTGGTGAGGGGTGAGCAGTAGTGAAAGGTCCGAGCTGTACAGACTGGCACACAATCACATGTTCCCACCCCTTCTACTCGACACTTCTTATGTGAGGTCAGTCAGGGGCAAGGAGGGGAAGAGTGGGGGGACAGAGTCACACAAAGATTTGGTGAGGGGTGATTAGAAGTGTACAGTACAGGCTGGCACACAACCACATATTTGCACCCCTACTACTCTAGACTTATGATGTGAGGTCAGTCAGGGGCAAGGAGGGGGAAGGGGAAAGGGGTGTGAGAACAGAGGCACAGAGATATTTGCTGAGGGGTGTGTTGAAGTGATAGGATATGTAAGACCACACTGCACAAAATGGCACACAATCACATGATATCACATAGTATCAACACTTTTGTGAGGTCAGAAGGAGGCAAGAAGCCAGAAGGGAGGGGGAACAGACGTATTCAGTGAGGGGTGGATGAAGGGTGCATTGGGAGTGTATCTCCCACCATCCTGCCGAGTGTGGTATTTCATTCATGTTCTCAAGCTCAGGTTCCTACCAAAAAATTACTGAAATGACTGGATGGATAAAAGATCAAGTAAAACTCATTCCTAGATTCTCGTCTGGATTTTTTTTCTTTCTATTTTTTAAATGAAGAGGGAATTCTGGCTATTTGATAGATTAAGGATTATGTTTTCCTGCAGACACAAATTCAATGGGGACATTTCAATACATTTTTCCTTAGGCTTAGCATAATCCACTTTGTCCATGAACTATGCAGGCTCAAAACAAGTTGAAATTACAAGACCAAAGGGTTTACTTGTCCAGCTTTCCAGAGGTTCTTCTTGATTTCATATTAAATAACATAAAAAACAATTTAAGATAAATAAAAGGAGGAAAACTTAAACAGAACAAAATAGCAAAACATTCCCCCCCCCCAAAAAAAAAAAAAAGATGTCTTCAAAAACTTTAGACATTATGTGGGATGCTTGCCAAATGGCTTGGCAACATACAGAACAGCATCTGCTAATAATTAGTAAATGTAGGTCAACGGTTAATGCATGTTTCTGAATGCTAAACAAAATGTCAAGTTTATGTTACCAGCAGATCTTACATATCAACCGTACCATAGTATGCTATCATATTCCAAGTCTGAGCTATAGCTAAGTAAATATAAGATCAAGCGCATTTGATTATTCTTTGAAAGCATTGTTACAAACTCAACATTTCCAACAAGTGAACTTCATTTCTTCCAGACAGTACCCGTTCATGCAAGATCCTGCTCCGCAACTGCTAGCCCCCCTCCCCCTCCCCTCTTCCTCTAGAGCTCTCTCTGTCTCATTTCTTTACATGTTTTAACTATCAGAAATAATACTATGGAAGCGCATTCATTATCCCTCACAAAAACATAAGTAAACACTCGTCAGAATTGCAATTCCCCAAATTTGGTTCTAACCCTTAGTAAATATTACACTTCGTGTGTACAATGTTCAGCGAAAATATAGCAGGAGAAAGAGTATGGGAACACGAGAAAAGTTTGAGAATGAGGCGAGGGAGTAATGGAGGTGAATAATCACAAAGTTCACGACATAAGACAAGGTACCCATTAAAAAGAAAAAGAAATGGCTTGAAACGAGAGAAACTCTAGACCTGAGCTCATTGCAGCTATGTTGCCCCTTGGGTATTTATCTGTTCATTACAGCCCCACATGAAATGCAGTATGCCATGTCTCTCTCATTCATCACGCTCTAGGTTCACTGACACACGAGGGCAGCCAACTTCTCTAAATTCCCCCTCAGATATCTCATTCTCTGTCAGACAACAAGGCGTCTTTTAGCCATTCGTTCCCACACAGTCTTTGGGAATACATTTCATTCATAAAATTCAATCCTTATTTTTTTTGTTTCTCATCATATCTGAACCCAATATGCCAGGCAATTTCAAATATCATGCTATTCAAAACAAAACAAAAGTACCAGATAAAATTCACTATGTATGGAGATAGATAGATCAACTGACAACTCAGAAATCCATATATGCAGCCAAGTATTTCTCCCTTTTGGCATATGTTTAAGAGCAGGCGACAAACTTCCAATTTCATTGGCACATGCATGCCCTTAAGGGAGAAGTTTATCTACTAATCTAGCAATCATGTAATTCTAAACAAGAAATACTTCTAGAACTAGAAGTAGATTCTGTTTCTAAATATAGAAATTAGTGTGAGTGACCCTCCTCCATAATACCAGCTGTAGGGCCACCTTCTCGTTCACACTATTACGTTTTGGAAAGATATGACTGTGGAGGCACTCATGAGATACTAGATTCTAATCAGTCTGCAGTCTCTTCTTATATAAATAGAAATGTTGGAATTTTATGTCCATAAATCAAAATGAAATATAGCCAATCTAATACTAACTGATGGCAAATGCTAGCCCAGCAAAGACTGGATATAGCCTTATATTTCACCCCACACACACACACATTGTCTATCATGGGATTATAATTAGGCTTTCATGTTTATTTTACATCCAAGGACAGAACGTAATAATCTTTCATCAGCTCTTTCAATGAAAATGAGAGCCAGGGTTTACTCAGCCCCTTTTACATCTGCATAAATACACAGATGGTTCATTCAAAGTTTGCAGAAGCGTAAACGCTGTGCACATATTTGCAGACTATGAGTGGGAATCACGCTGCGGAGAGCTGCATCAAGCATTTTCATACAATAGTGACCCCTTGAAAGGTGAACTTTAGAACCATACAGGCCAGGTCTGGCATCCTTTCAATATCAGCTTTGTTCCAGATCTAATCTTGTAACCTATATTTTGACATTCGATGAAGGTCCATAGGACAGCTTTGTCACTGAATCATCAATCAAACTCATGTTTCAAACAAGTATGTGTTAATAATTTGCTAACAATGCAAATAACCCATCCTACGAGTCATATCTCTTGGTATATCTATATAACTTGCCCTCAATGTCTCAATGACAAATACCTCTGAGGAATATTTGTATTACCCTTAGGTCTCCAAGGTATAAGGCTTCAATAAAAAGTTCCATGAACATGTAAACTTGGTGCATTTCCTTGGCAGCGTTTCCACAGGGATACAAAGACACTGAGTAATGGGCTCTTCCTGTGTGAAAAGGGCAAGTTTTAGTCAGGGGGCTGATCGATTTCCAAGCTCGTAAGGATTGCTGGAAATCTCTATGCCATCTACTTGAGCACCCTGCACATTATCTATAGTATAGGAAATTTATAAAGACATTTGGAATTATCTTTGAAGGGCATTCTTTCACAATCATCCCAATTCTTATTCTTAAAAACTCAAAGAAAATGAGGTACCAAATTTACTTGGCCAAGTGTATGGTACTTTCCAATTAGTGTATGGAAATTGCCATTAGTGCCACAATAGACTTTCTTTTCTCCCTTCATATTTCATTAACACTTGTTTAAACAAAAATTGTTCTTCGGACCCAAAAGCTTGCACGATCATTGCCCGACATACCAACAGGTAATGTATGCAGACTGGATTCCAAGTATTGTAGTTCATTCTTTAATAACAGGTTAATGGAATACCTTGTCACTAAGTCCATCAGAGAAGAAACATCCATAAATTTGAATACCGGTCTATTGGCATAAATTGTGGACATTTCTGTTGACAAAAATTGCAGTTTGATTAACCTAGTTACCAAGTCCGAATATTCAATAGCCCAATAATATTCTTTCGTTATCATCTTATGAGGAAAACAAGGTCAAATGTAAATAAACATGTTGCTCAGAATACAGACCTGGCTTGAAGCATCAAGTGATAATGGGAGTGATAAAGATTCATAGGCAAGCGATAAAGACTCATTGGCAAACAACCCCCAAAACAAAATATATTGTACAATTTTGAATAACTCTTGGATACAATATGTGAAATACAACAAGTATTTCAATCTAAAAAAAAAGTGGGGAAAGTTTATTGGGAGAGCAAATACCATAAAAACTGAAATGGGAGACCACAATTTCCCACTAGGTCGGGTAACCTCTGGGTGACCTGAAAAAAAACAGCAGCTTACTAGTATAGCAGCCTACCACAGACTCTGCTTTGAAAAACAGCATGCAAATTAGCGCAGGAAGTAGTCGCTTTGTACAGACTTCATTACAAAACCACAGGTGATGATGGGAGTTATTTCTAATTCAATTAACACTTCGAAATTGCACCTCAAGACCTGTAATTAAAGGGCTAATATCTTTTTTTCTTTTAACCAACAAGGCATTTTCATGACATAATACTAATACAAGACAGATCTAATGTTTAGTGTACATAATATAACCATGTACGTTGTTTCTCTTTGCTCCCCAGACAGTGATGATGCATGAACCAGCTCAGAAGCAAATCTCATATTATTTCTCAGATAAGCTCTGAATGTCTAAGGTTGCATTCTGATGAAATGATCAAATGATTTAATATTCAAGGACTTGGTAAAATCAATAACTTCAATCTGATCTCTAATGTTCAAGTCAGTATGGGTAAGCGCTTTCAAGAATTGGTACTTTCGTACACAAGGAATCTCAGAAATTTATTTAGAACTAAAGGCTAGGGATGTTGAGATACCTTCTTTTGCATCATGGTTAGCCTATGATATCTGACTAAAGACTACATACATGTAGATTAACTCTTTACCGGCTTAGGCTAACCAATGAGAAGTAACATGGGACTGCCACCGTTGATGTCTCTCAAACATACAAATGTACATGTACAATGTTCTCTAACCAATTATGGATATGATGATCCATGGTGAATATTGGAGTTAAAATATCTCTTGCTATGTACTTTTGCCTCATACCATGCTCACACCAGCGAAATGTTACAGAGAACATTTCCCTGCTGGTTCCAACTCTAGAAGGATAATACCCACAGGATTGTGTACAGATTTCTGGAATATGAGATCTGACCCTAAACTCAGTAGGAGAGACTCCATAAAGAGGTCAAAGAAAGGAAGAGGTCATGGCCTGAGGTGATGAGTGACAGAAATCAATGCAGCCAATTTACCATGGCCTGGCTTGCCTGTCTGACTAGATCAGATGGCACTTCAAGTTCAAATATATTCTTCTTTCTCCAGACATATGGAAAAATTGATGATGTATTTCCCATAGCCATGCCGTATAGGTTGCTGTTCCTATCCTAAATCTCTTCTCCAAACTCATTTCTTTTGTTCAGTGGAAGTACACCTAGCCTCTACACATCCTCATTCCATTTATCCCTTCCTATTCCAACAACAGACATCATACATATTGAAGAAACCATGTTTCACAGACAATAGATTGTCTTCAAAATAAATGTATGAACAGATACCAAGTAGTAAAGACATACGCCTTACAGCAAATTAGTTAAGCGTCCCCAATAATCCAGCCCCTAGAAAAACTGGGGACCCACAAATACATTGTGGTGAAAAAGGGTAAAGGATTAACACATAAGGATATCTATTTCCTTTCACTAATAAATGATAATTACCAGAAATGACAGGGTCCTCAAGCCAGATTCTTTCACTTGCCACAATCAAAGAGTCAAAACTAGATTTTCATTAACAACAACAACAACAACAAAACCTTATGAAATATAATTACATGAAACATACAACCAAGCCCAAGGTCAGGGTGGCTAAGACTGAGAATGGGATTATCCAGACTTGACACAATATATCCATTTAAATATATTGCGTTGAAAACGATCACTATTCTTAAATGTTAACATACAAACCTTCCAATTCACTGCCAGGCTAGAATCATATAGTCACCATTACTAGTCCAGTCATGATAGCATTAAATCCATGTTCAGGTTATAATTCCCCTCAGGTTACAAAGCTAAGCCATATGCCACTCATCTAGCACCACCAAAGGCACGCACAAAAGCGGAAAGCCTAAACTCTGCCACTCTCCACAATCCAATCAGTCAGGATACTACCAGACTGGTGCACAACCCCCTTCGTCCGTATATATCATACCTGTGTTTCTTTATCATACGCACTCTATCATTTCCCCCGTAGACTGTACCACTTGAGGGTTCACCAGTCTGCCCCTGACGACCCTGGTTACGTGCAGACTGGTCTCAGTCATCTGCTCCCCAGTTCATACATTTTATAGGTCAGTCAAAATAATAAGAGGCTCTGATGGTATGTATAACAACTATGCAAACAATGACGATGGCGCATGTCGATTTCAACAAAGTTCATGTGTAATCAGATACAGAGTTCATGATAGACACATGATGTACGGGGGGGGGCATTTAAAAAATTAGTGCGAAGGTCTAGTTCTGGTAAAGACGAGAAAAAGTTTGTAAGATTTCTTGTTCTTTTCTACGTCAGTTTGGACAAATATCACAAAAATGTTTTTAAACACACTATAATATAGTAAATATTTATGAAACTTCTGTTATCATTTGGTACTTTGTCGTAAATCTATGCTCAGTAATTGTCATACTTGAGGTGAGAAATTATTCAGCTCTTTTAAAATACCGTAAATTATTCATCTGAGGTTTTGCTTGTCATAGACGAGACTATCTAAGATGATTGAATCGCAACCCATGGAGACACGATAGCACATATACATGGCAGTATTAGTCTGCATGAATTCATTGATCTACTTCAAGTCTTCTAGTCACCTCGAAATGAGCTTATATCCTGCCCGGCCAGACACTGGTGACATTTAGCTTGAAGTACTCCAGGCATCAACCTCTATCGCTAACATCAATCATTAACCAGATATCTAATTATGCTCTGCCTTAAAATAGGACCACTCATTGCCAGACGTACATTAATGGTTCCAGTCAGTCAGTCAGTCAGTCGCATGGCCAAGATTGAATGATACGAGAGGTCTGTCGTCATTTAAATAAACACGACAACTAGAATAAAGAGAACATATCATTGTGCAAACAATGCATACCATCAGGCTTACATGTGACGGCATGATTACAATAGTTTGGCACCCATCAATGATCAGTTTGATGACCTTCATAAAAATATTTTTTTCAATAAAAAAGATATAATCAAGTCTGATATACAATATTTACCCTTCATTCATCGTAAAGCTATACAAGCCTTGTGTTCAAATTAAATATGGCTAATCTGAGCGTTGTATAAAGAATCGTCATATAATGCAATTTCATATAGCAAAACGACTGTTTGAGCATCATTTCGAATGAAAACTCGATAAAGAATCAGGGTCCCGCAATAGTCTGAACGCAGCATCGTACAAAAATCGTATAACTGGGTGGGGCTTACCGTGAGCGCCCAGCGCAGTTTGTCAACTGACCTCGGCAAAATCAGTTTCTTCATATGATGTTGATTTCTAGTCTGTACACTCCTTTTGTTTTCCTTTCGGCTAAACATGCTACTATCTGGTCGTAATCACTCATCCCAACGCAAATCCATTTTGATTGTTTTTCCAATGTAGGCCTACTGCTTCATACAGTATCGTAATTTGAAATACATGAATGCCTTATACAGCATTCAAAGGGAATGACGTCGCATAGTTCTTCCTGTTTCACTTACGCTCAATGAGGATGGCCATGAGGCATAATTAAACTTGATTCTTTGAAATGTAATTTTGTTCCAATGAAAAAATACCAAAGTGTTTATCTGTGATTCAATATTTATTCCCCAGGAGTTGTTTTGTGTATTTGATGAGTAAGTCCTTTTAATAGCATGATGTTCAATATTTCAATAATGATTTTCCATGATTAGCCAGATTCCTGAACTTCGAGTTCTCACGACCCCTTTTAATACGCTCAATCAAGCACAATCAACAATCATATTGAGCGCAGGATGTCATTATTAGACATGCAACATGACCTTTGACCACTTGTGTAAAGTAAAGCCTGAACTATGCATTCAACACAACAATGGCTTCCTTATCATTTCCTTATCTGTATAATATGAGGAATATGTGGGAATCAGCACTTCCATATAACAATAAGATAACAAAAAGATGATTTGATCATTATCCTTTGTCAACACTGAATATGGGCTCATCTGGATAAATGATAGGCATGTATGCCTTTGAACTGATTACAATGGATCTTATCAAAGTCTGAAAGTTTGTGCAAATTGACATAGCATTAGTAAGCCATGTTCGATTTCGAAAACAAGATGAACAGGAAAACTGCACCGAACTGGTAGGACTTGAAACTACAAATTCTTTCTCATTTGATCACAAAAGATATTTCTCCTGCAGCTTGTAGGAGTCTGGTTCTTTGTTTAGCCCTTTACATAAGAATCAACTTGGTATAACATGTTTTACATACCGGGTAGATCCCAGCCAAAACTAATTTCAGATTAGTATTCGATATTATATTGTATTTATAGCCTACTCATAATTATTTGCTGTCGATAATGCCACGAGTGATTACTGCATTACCTATATTGATGAGTTGAACAAAAATGCATAATTTTTGTCTCTCTCTTAACTTTTGTTTTTCTCTAACCTTTTGGTAAGAACATTATCAGGCATCTAGGGCAGAGAGTGGGCGTATAGTTGCATCGGTACAGACTAAACAAAACATGACACAAACACTCCAATACTACTCACAGACTTCATCCACCCCCATAGATCACACTTATGTTTACTAATGAGGCATGCAAGTGTGACTAGCAATCATAAAATACGCAATTTCGAATGATAAACTGATCTCATTTCGGGGAACTCTGTGCGATAATAATTATTTCATGAATCCGTCATTGCCATGCGTTGTATCATCTGCTTAGCTGCATGAGCAAATTATCATCCATTATAACCTTTCATTCCTTTTCCCCATTTTCTTAATACTTTTTCAATCTATTTATTTATTCACTTGGGGGCACTGCTTTTTCAGCATTAGACCAGAGTTTAGTGCAAGCTAATAAAAATAAGACACATTTCTCATGTACATGTAGGGTGTTCCCACATAATCATCTTGTTAGGAGCGAGGATTATGAAAATAGCCTCCTAGCTCTTATGACAAAGTGTACTTGTCTTTGGAAAATGAAGATACCAGGATTATTCCATTTCTGATAATACTTGTTGAATAATCAGTCTAAAACAAGTTGTAATTCGAGATTTAGATGGCCGTAATGGTAAAAAATGCCTTTTATAAATCATTCCTGTAGTTCAAGGTTATTGGCGACATATTACAAATCGAGTCCTAAATGAAATGAACATTGATTGTCTTACTAAATGTAGGTGTTTTCCTCAGCCAAAATGGTAAACTATTCAACTACTTTCAAGAAAATGTCAAAATAACACCTTTAAAATCTTTTCTTTCCTTATCACTTAAAATTGAAAAGTAATTGAATTAAATCTTACCATCATCAAGGAACATCATCTGAATATGAGCAGGATTTTCTGTGTGACTCTCCAGAACTGTATCATCCATTACAACCAACTCCTGATAAAGAAACAAAACAAAATAAGGAGAAATTAGTCAGAAATTTACACTTTGTGTAAAATCAAAAGTGAAAGTAGCTCAAATTATAAGTTTAATCGACTGCTAATTTACTCCAGGGAAATGCCTGATGAAGTTGGATTACATTTCATAATTATATTAAACTATTGAGCTAGAAGACTATTGGTAGGTAAATGTATTACTGAATTATATAATTATAATTATAAATGTAAACCCTGCTAATCACTGCATAATATTGTCTTTAAACTTCTCAAGGTCACTTGAAGCATATCAAACAAGCTATTTGATTTCACAATAAAAATCCAGTCTCATATCACAACGATCTAAAAAGTGCAGAGTCTAGTCCTTAGTCAACTGGAAATTCACAAGATTTACTGAGTCACTTGTACTCTGTACCTCAATACATATGAAGTAATAAATAAGATCATCCCTAGTTATTTCCTTAGACTTTGTAAGATAAAACAATTTGTTCTACTAATAAAAGTAAACATTACAAAGTTCTAACTATATACTCACTTGACAATCACAATTTAAAAAAATCATTTATATGGATTTGTGCCAAATAGACCAAGTTCATCAAGGGCTTCGTATGTTTTCTTCTAATTTTTCTTGTTATAAATATGATTAAATAATTTTTGAAGACCAACAAAAAAATACATACATGTTTGCAAATACTAAACGACATTACTAAAGGTTGAAGTGTCACAATCTCTATGATTCAATTTCTGTCTATTTCACAGACATGATTTTCGTTATACATATCTAATGCCAGAAGTGCCCTACAGAATAATCCCATTGCAATGAATGTGAAATATCTCACAATTACTGCGTGGGTGATGTTTCCTCATCTCTACAACTAGACGGAATGATTGCAAGGTTGGAGGGAGAGAGAGAGAGAGAGAGAGAGAGAGGACTCCACCGAGTGAAATATTGATTGGTGGGTAATAATAAATCTCTGGAGCTACTTAATTAGATGGCAAACTGGGTCAGACAATTGAGTTGATTAATACAAGTGAAGATTATACCGGTAATGGCTTCTATGTGCCACTACCATAGACACGATACCTTGGCAGACAATTTCTGTTATAGACATGTTGTCATTTATATGTGCATATTGACGGTGAAAGCGGTAATATGCGTCCTTCAAATTAACCTTTTCTACAGAAACACAGTATCATCATGCTTCCTACTTTGAATGAAATGGATCTATGCTAATGGACATACCAATGTTACTAGTACTTGAAATGTCAAAATACTTGTAACATGTAATTAACGTATATGTCAGGTATCATTATGTAGCACTTAATGGCCTACGGTATATATGTATATGTAAGGATCTAAGAGAATAAAAACAAATTTCGTTTGGTCCTTGTAACGTGCCAATTAACTCCTGGTTTATTATCATAAAACTGCATTGAGACATATTTTATCACATTATAAATATGCTTTCACATAAAATCTACCATCTCTCTTAAATTTATTACATCCACTGTCCAGGCTAAGAATATAAATTGTATCTCAACAAAATGTTTGGGTTATTACTTCCTGCGTTATTTCTCCAAAATCATTCATTATCCGAGTCTGGCCATGCCAGCGCCAAGATATATTGCCTCTGGGCCAACATTACTGTACTGTAGTAGATGAGAAGGCTATACAAGTTCAATGTTCTTCTAAATGCCTCCCCTTGAAGTAAAACAGAGCTCTCAACATCAGGATTGCTGGATTCACAATTGCTCCCCTGAACATTCTTGTAAGCCAGCTTTGTCTCGTTTTTTCCTGACCATTTCTAATGTTTTCGATGTACTCGTATTGCAAAGGGGGGAGGAGCAGACAGACACTCCGTCTACTAAATCAGAATGGCGTCTTCATCATTCACTTGAACGGAATATTAGAATAACAGAGTAGTCTCCAAGCAGGCATATTAGTCATGTTCGCATCACAGATTGTGCAACTTGAGATGATGGGCCACGATCATTCTCAAAATCGTTTGCATAAAATCAAACCTCCTGGATAATTAAAAACCACATATCAATCAGTCTCTAGAATTAAAAGCCTGTAAACTAATATCAAAAGGCTTCTTAAGAGGGAAAAAAATCAAACTGAAACAGAATTGTACAATTTTGTTCTTTTGACTATCCTGAATGTTTTTCTTGTTTTAAAGTACATTGTTATTTAAAGGGACTGGGTAACATTGTTCAGATGAGAGAAAATGGTGCTAAGGTAGTGACTCCAATGCCAGATGTAAAATTAAAGATAATCTGAAAGTTTGAGTGAAAACAGACAATTATTAATGATAAAAATTGGGAAAAACCGAACTGATTGATTCCTTAATTCTCCCAACTATATTATTACAATTCAATTACATTTTAGGTGAATGTAAGTCGTAACAAAGCTATGAATTGGCTCTATATACCATTCCAAATATTTAAGTGTTGAAAGATTTTTAAAATTCTGTTTTATGTCTTATTTTCAAGGAAAAACGGTTGGGAAAATTAAAAAATGGTTGGGAGAATTTACTGTTAATCACTGTTAGAGGGTGTTGACCAGTGACGCCTTCAAAGAAAACCATAAATATCTTTGTGATTTGAGAATTTTTTCAGGATTTTTTGCATGCTAGAGGATTAGTACAGTAGAAGGAATATAATAAGTAACATTTCATTAAAAAATTACGCAGTTTTTTCATCAACCTTCAACAATGTTACAGAGTCACTTTAAGAGGAATTCATCTCTAGTATTTTGACAATTTACCATTTGTTCATACAATATACCGTTTTACAGGAATGACAAAAAAAATTTTAGATGTCAAGCACATTAAATCATAACCCTGTCTGTTCGGAGTGAGATGGGCATTCTTTGGGTAAATTGATATGAGATAACGCCCATCTGGCCTTCAGCGGATGAAACAATATTGAAGTTCCTAAAATAAATTCAAATATAATATACAAATGTATCATATGAGGATGTATGAGACCTACTCCTGAGAGTTATAGATCAAACCTAAGTCATAAACCTGTCTCTATGTGTGGTCATATTTCATTTTCCACACAAAGCACTTTCTGTTTCTCTGAACTCAAGATTAACAGGTATAATTTTCCACTGTGAATGCTCGATTTCTCAAGCTCTCCATATGCCCCCTTCATATATCAGTGAACAACAAGGACTTACAGGTATAAAATATTAGTCTTTGGGAAAAATATTCTTTATGTAAAACTATGAATTTAAGATATATTGAGTATTTAGTATTTTTTGGGAAATCCAGATTTCATTTTAAAATGTACTGTAAAACCGGGAACTTTGGCAATTTGTACAGCGAGAAACATTTGCAAATTACAAAAATTCAATGTACATGTAGTGTCAGTTATGACTCAATGAATTTGCAGCATGAAAATTAATCTTAACCTGTAGCAGAATTTGTGAACATTCCTTGCGCATAAATGTTTTTTGGTTGTAAAGTAGTTGTTCTAAACAAAAAGACAGATCCAATTGTCTCCACAACAGACGATACATCATCTTGCCAATCAATGCTTTCTAAATTTCCATTCAATTAATTATACAATCTATATCTCCATTAACACGGGATACATTTCGTGGAGAGGGATGTCTTCCATCTGTCATCGGTTCCTTTAAATTTCTATTCCAGTCTGATCTGCGATGAACAGGGCTGGACACATCAACTACCATGGGATGACAATACACAGGAGTCTGCATATCATCTGTCAGCCTTGCATAAACAACCCTGTAAGTAATATATCCCAGCCAAAGATCTGCTGAAGAAAACAACTCCTCGAGGAAGGCTCAGCTTGCTGTTGCTGCTGCTCCTGCTGCTGCTGCGACTGAGGCTAGGAATGCTGAAAGGTCAGAGTTGTCGTACATATCACATCCCTAACGTCTGTCTGTCTGTCTGTCTCTCCATCTGTATCTCTTTGAGGACATGTCTCCCTCCCCATCCCCATCAACGATGGGAATATCTTTAAAAAGAAAACTGGCAGCTTCCCAGCACTTTTCTTGTAAATTCGGCCCGCTTCTTGGAAGGCGATAACATCAATATCAAGTAAACCATCAATAGCCTTTATCTCTTTCCAGGAAGATTACAACAACAACAAAAACAGTATACAGTGTAGATGTTTATTTTCAGCACCTTTTAAGAAAAGAACCTGGGTTAATGCATTGTACATATTTTCAACCTAACAAAAGAAAAGAAAAGAAATGCAAGTCGCAAACCTGCAGTTTGCTCCGCGCTACAGTATAACCACATTGACATGAAATAAGCCATTTCTCTCAAGGAATTGCTATCTCACAAAACTATCATTACATGAATTCTTTTCCAACTTCCCAGAGTAAATTCTAGTCTTTCCACACTTTCATTTTTTATTATTTGGTTCTTGTATAGCGCATATTATATCACATTATGACATAGCGTCCTTGAGCACTTCCCAGAGCTTTGGAAATTAATACCCCAGCTTTAGCTCTGGCAAACAGTATCAATGGCAGTGCACTTCAAGAAATATTCCTACCTGGTACTAATTCACCTCACCTGGGTGTGCTGTGGGCAAATGTAGTTTAATGTCTCACCAGAGGACATTAGTGCTGTAACAGGGATAGGGGTTTAGACTTACCCTTGATAGAAGATCGTGCCATGTGATGACTGCAGTGAACCACTGTGTGGTTGAACCTAGGCGATAGACTTTGACACGGATCCCAGTCAGCTGATAGGGGGCGTGCATCAACACATCCTGCTCCTTCTGCTCACGAAGCCATTTCTGAGTCTCGTCACGGACCTCCGGATAACGATGGAAGATTGGGTGCGTGCTCTTCTTTACATTCTCATCCTAAAAACGAGAACATTTCAAGAAACATAGGAAGAGGCAATGTTAGATTGATAAAAGACATTTCATTTTGTTCGATTGCAGCTCATGATCATGTAATTTCGACATCAATCAGGTTTTCTCATTAGAGCAACGTTGGTGATTTGTTTAACCTGAGCAGGCGCAACGTAGAAGTGATGTGACCTTTGATATGCCTGGAAATGAAATATGTTCATCCAGAACCTCAGCAAATATACCACAAGAAATAACGAATAATTAGATGACAGAAGACTTGCATTACCGCAGTATTTCCTCCAAATCTTGATCAAGTATTTTCATTAGAAAAAATGTGTAATTTGTTCATGATAAATGAACTTGTACTGTAGTGGACCTGAAAAGTGCAGAGATCTAATTGTGTGTACACACAAATTCTAATCCCATATTTCTGTCACTGTGGCGACATAATAAACAAATTACAGAATGACAGTACAAGATAGTTTACCATTAAGGCTTAAGAAATTCCAACATGGCCCCATGGACTGTATGAATAATTCTAATTATGGGACAAAGGAAAAAACTCATATATGAACTAGAATTAAACACAAGTAGTTAGGCCTCATAATTCATAATAAACTATTAACAGCTGATGTAAGGACTCATCACTATCCCTCGGTAATTCAGAATTACATTTGTCGATTTAAAGCATATATGGCCAACATCACTGTATCTACATCTGAATCAACAGCTCCCTGTGTTGAGCACATGAAGGAATCTTGTATGGGAGGGAGGGCAGTAGACAAGGTAACAACAAAATCTGGCATATTTCATGGGGATTTTAATACCAGTGACCTCAAAACGAACAAATATTGGAAGAAAGAACAGGGGATGGGGGCAAGTAGACAGATTCTTATTAGCCTAATGGCTCAATCTTCGACCTTGATATTTAAATGTCTAGATAGTAGACACATACATTTGCCTATGAAAGACAGTTGAGATATTAGAATGTAAATAAGGAGAGTTCAGTTGATTTTCAGCCTAAATTATGTTCAGCCTCCAGTTACAGAAAATGTATCTTCATCTACATTAAATATTCTAATTCCCTTTCCCTCTGCTTTATAATAAATCATTCATTATTTAGACATCAGTTATATCTATAGATACTAAAAAAGGTACAATGTATCTGTTCTTCAAATATAGCTGTGGAGATTATATCTTGTCACATCTCTCCAGAAGTATGACAATGCAGTGATCTCAAGAAGAATGCCTGTATCCCTGAAGTAAAATACTCCTCGGCTCTAGACATTGCACTTGAGGAGGCAAACATTCACAGGGTCTGATTAGCAAGACTAATTTGAATGGGGAGTAACAATGTGGCTGCACAAACAGCTCACCATCAGTCAACTGGCCTCCTTGACCTCAGCCATGGTGTTGTTTAGATAGCGCTTTTTCCTCCACTATGCCACAGGGAATGGTAGAGGTGCAAGCGATACCACATGCCAACACTGCACACTGGTGGTATTACCCCTACAGTACTACAAATAGTCCATATGTCACATGAAGTCCTGGTTTGCAAAATAAAACCACTCAGGTAATAATGGGGATTTTTGAATAAATTTCAGCTTTGTCATGCAAGCTGTACTAGCGATTCACTATTAGAACAATTCACTATTAGAACAATTGAAGAGTTATTTATAGCTATATTTTCAAGAAGGCCTAGACTTTTCTTGGGGTGCCAAAGGCTGAGCTCTTATATTTTCAAGACAACGTATATTACAGACATGTGCATTGTCTACCGAGACTGAAAAGTACATGAATGCACATAAATGTCAATTTTTTTTCAATATAAGCAAGGCGATATGACGACATGAAATAAAAGCAAGAAAAATATCAAATTCATGCTTGCATTTGTTCACTATCATGACCTATGATGTTAGAAAAGTGCCTTTCATGTTTCCTTCAAAATGAAAGTGTTCTTCCCCACATGCTGTCACTCCCACGCACATGACTTGGTTTTATTTTGCTATTGTTTGACAGAATACATTACTCAACTCTCCCTCTGTGTTCCCCAGTCTATTCTTTCTCTTTCTCCATCCTGTCTTTTTATGTATCCCCCATTTCCAGTCTTTTCAGCTTGTGGTATGAAAACAATATCCCTTCTGTGGAGACGGATTTGACCTCAGTTGCCTTGGCACGAAGGCCACACTTGGCCTGAGCTACATTTAGAGCAGGGATTTGATTGGAATGGGACTCAAATATCACAAGTGCATGCCACCTTCATGCCACCCCACTGAGGCAGGCACAGTAGGAGGGATTGGGGAATGGGGGAGGTAAGGGGTCTACACACCTCAGGACAAGGGGTGCAGAGGGTGGCAGGGCAGTCTGAAGGGGGTAATGTGGGGGTTGAGGGAGAGGGCAGGTGTATGTTCCTCAAAGAGATTAGACCTATAACCCCTAACCCCAATGTGACCTGCAAACTGTACAATGTGTTCAATTTCATACAGCGCGCAAATGTTTCCCTACCTAACCCCGAAGTCCAACTGCTTAATCATTGCTTAGCATGTTTTCAACATTTTCTCTCATAACTTGCACCAAAGATGGTTCTGTTTTGGACGCTTTTGCAGGAAGAAGTAATTGGAAAGGAGGATATTTGACATTGGAGACATCCTGCTCGGATAGAACACTCAGCTTTCATGTGGTGGTCAAAACAACAAAAATGAGGGAGGGAAAAGGACTTGCGCTTGTGCTTGTGCGGAAATTATTACACCTATGCGTCATTTGAAGACAGGAATAAAAGTTCTGCATTTGCAAAGTGCTGGATAACTGCAGATGTAGGGCAAAGTAATAGAGTTAATAGGTTTCATAGATTGAGATTTGAATGAGAGGGGGTGGGGAGAGAGAGAGAGAGAGGGAGAGATAGAGTCAGAGAGAGAAAGAAAGAAAGAAAAATGAGAAGGGGAGAGAAAGATATAATAAGGAGGAAATAGAGAGACAGAGACAGACATACAAACAGAGAGTCAGACTGAGACAGAGAGAAAAATAATTTAATATGCACACTATCTTCCAACCACTGCACAGTCCTGTCAGTTTAATTCAGGCCTCACTTCGTTATCCTATTCTGAATTACTAAGTGGCCTAGTAGTAGAAGCCAAAGAAAAAAGTAGGAAGATTACAACAAAGTGACAGAGAAATGGATGGAAGTAACGACTTAAGTGCCTCCATGCCAGGGCAGCCAGGGCAATAATAAAGAAGGCAGGATGGTCAATCAGTCAAGTGAGTTTACTAACAGGTCAAGGTCACTTTGTGGGTCTCCAATACAACAATGGCCCCTGGGAATTGTTTCAGGTCAGCGCTTAGTATAGAATAAAGTGATTTCACACTGCCATTGATTCAGATGGATGAAAAACCAAATCCTCTTTCATCCTTTGCCAGTGAATACTCTAGTCACCCCCACAATAGCGCAAGTCCAAGGTAACACAAAAGCACATGTTCGTTTTTTTCAAGGAGCAATTTTTACTTCATCATCAGAATCACCTACATTCATTCAATTACTTGCTCTAATTTTTCTAAATATGACTTGAATTCAAGCTCCTAGGCCAATGCCTATAAATAAGATCAACCTTCATGTATCTATAGGCCTGTCCTCATCAGACCGAAGTTGCAAAATAACCCACTGTTTAACTAGCCCGATCTCAAATTAGCCTGATCTCAAATTAGCCAGCTAATTTGCGTCTTCATCAGCCCGCAGTTGCAATTAGCAGGCTATTTGGTTGAGAAAATATCCTGAAAAATATTGGTATTGTTTCCCAAATAGCCCACTATTTGGGAAATAGCTGGCTAATTTGCGCTTGTCCGAGCTAGTTTGTGATGAGCGTATCGGTATAGTAAAGACGCAATTTCGAGCTTCGTGAAAATATCCCGAGTCTGAAAATAGCGAGTTGTTTTGCAACTTCGGTCTGATGAAGACAGGCCTTATATGAATTTCAAATTAAAAGCACATCTTTTCATTTGTTTAAGCACATCAAGAGCTCTTGCAGCGCAGTAGAACATATTTGCATAGTCTCTGAGCTTTTCAAATGCATGAAAGTAAGTGATGGCTTCTGTTCCACAGTATACTGCAAACTGATCAGTCAACGATGAATGGGATAATGGAGGACTGTAGACAAACCAACTTATTGTGGTTCTTAAATTGCAACCAGCATGCATTTTATTTTCCTTTAAAAGGTATTATGTCCCATTTGCAGGCCAAAAAAATGAAAAGGTTAAATTCCAAGGGCATTTGAAAGACAATACTAATTTAGAACTTCCCTAAAAAAGGGGGCTTGAAAACGTCTTAAAAGTGGGAAAATAACGACTATTAGCTGTCAAATCGACTTACGAGCTATAGAGCCAGTAAGTAAGAGTCTGATTTTTCAGACCATTGTACCGAATGGTCGTACGTTTCATTCTGCGCAAAGATTCAATCAGTTTAATTTTGGCCATTGCAAGAAGTGGGTTATTGATGTAGACAAATGCTCATGTACCCTTTACAGCTCATTTTATGTATGTTATTACCAAAGATGAAAAAAGCCAGTCAGTCACTTTAAGACATTTAAAAGCACCTGCACTTAGGGCATTTATAATGCATAACATGCCAAGCTAACAATACGAAGGTCATGACATAATAGGGAATACTTTTAGAATCACCAGGTAAGGGAGTTCAATCATCCTGTTTGCGTCATCAACTATTTGTTCGTAACCTAATAATTTGGATAGTGATCTTAAATCAGATGCAACTATCAGTCTGCGGGTAAGAACTAGTTGAAATTGCACCCTGGAGATTATATTGATATAATGAACTCACACACATTTACCATCTTGTGCAGAATAATATCAAAATCTACACATGGATTATGAATTATTTGAAAACAAAAATCTTCAAGGAAACAACAGATGTGATAGAAGGACTTTATATAAAATAAAATTAATTGTAAATTTATGTGTATTGCTATAAGAGCATCAACTCAAACTGGAATAGAGTGGCATGTCAGCATTCCCTTCAATAACATTATTCACAGTAATACTTAAAAAACAGAAGCCAACATTTGCAGGGATCAGTCATATTTATAATGAAAACTAGATATTTTATACAATAACAAAAAAATGACAACAGTCAGCCAAACGTGTAAATCTAGCATTGCAAACAGGGATACAGATTACAGAGCACAGCAATTACTTCCCCATTTAATGTAGTTGTTTTCATTTATTTCCAATTTATTTTGTAGATCTATATCTCCAGAAAGATTTTAGAATCTTCATTTTGACTTGATACGTGCGAAGATACAACAAAATCATTACAGACCATAATCAATTTTGTATGATCATTAGACGGGGCATAGCCGCAATCATTTCATATGGCTTCCTTTCATATCCTTCATCCTGTTTCTAGATGGAATTTTCTAGGTCTTCAATGACTTTTTAAAGGTGAAACTGATTTCTTGCAATGGGATTACATTGTGAAAGAAAGTGTCTTGAAGCATGTTGTTCACTAAGTAGTACATAAGTAGTGATGGATAGAGTGAGGTTTAGGAATCATAATAACAACGCCAAATTCACTCACTCTTGCTGAAAATCACATGCATGCACTGTAGACAGTAGACACTAGACACATAATAATCTATAAAAGTATGGACTACATACGCATGTGGCATGATAATTTGGTCCAAACACTTCAGCTTTTTCTCATCATTTTTTTCAAATATTAGGAAATATGGAGAGCAATCCTTTTCAGGAGACAATACTACTATGATGTTCTTCCAAACTGACGTATGGAGAATGAGAAAACTCACAACTTATTTTTAGCCTTTGCTAGAACTCAACCTTCTCTTTAAACCTAAGACAACATTACCGGTAGCTGACAAGGACCGAGTCTTAACACTCATCGGGATTTGTAGGAATCTTGAGGCAACAGCAGGAGTACAGGGGAAATGTAAACTTGCAACACCCATGTATGAGTCATGATCATGTTGTTAGGAATGGCAAGAAGATGTTATCACAGGCAGTCTCCTTGCCCTAAAAAGGACGAGCGAACCTACCAGTCCCCCCTCCCCTCCCCTTCCCCCATTACAAGGTACATGTAGGGGGTATGCTTTCCCAATGATGTACTACAGGTGGAGTTTATAATCGTGGTGCAGAGTTTATAATCGTGGTGCAGAGTATACAAAAGCAAAACTCTGAATAGATATAAACAAACAAAACTAAAGATAAAAACAAATATCAACCACAAATCATCCCTCCCCTTGGACTAACCTGACTTAAAATTGAAGTACAGCACTCAGCAGTAAAGGAAGACCTCAAAACCAAAGCCTTCATTGCTACCTCATGTCTAAATCTGTAGGGAACCCTTACAAACAAGATAAAGAGGATCCGCTTTCTTGAGGGGTTTGATTCACTGAGGATTCACTGTTCAGACTTGACCTCACAAGCTGACCTCAAACATTGTTCAGGGATCACCTTAGAAATGAGACACTGAACAGGCAGCACACGGGGCACAGGGTAGACAACAAAGCTTGTATCTTCCAAATGGCTTTACCACGTCCACATGGAGATGTCTTTCTGATGATGATGAGGACCAACAAACAGCTGGGGAACCTATTTTTCACTTGTTTCACATGCATCATCTTCAATAAAGCAAGAATTCCAGAATTTCTAGGAATTCCCAGCATTTTCACCTACATAATTCACAATTTCATTTATTTGGGCTCGAGGGTGAAGGAATACTGAAAAAATTGAACACCGTTGGGAGTGATTTTGGTGGGGAGGAAATCATCCATGATGTTGAAAAATGCATAATATTTTCTCTCCAGACACAATATTTATAAACATTACATGTATGGCAGTGCCCTGATACAGTGTATCATGGTTGGTGGTCTAGCATTTTTGATTCATTTCCAAAAAACCTGGGTAACCTTTGAATGGGTGTGGGGTTTTGTCTACAAACCAAACCATATGTTTTCTTTTTCATATATCATCCTAATTCTCTCGGTTTTTAATCAACGATATCCACCCCATGTATTTCAAACCGCATTGGGTGGCATTCCCTAAGCTCTTGGTGGCGTTTCATTCATGAAACAGACGTCTAAACAAGGATAGCTACTCATGATGAAAACATCCTCATGCCTTTCGCTAAACCGTCCACAATCCAAGAATTAATTGGAATGACAAACTTCTCCCATCCGCATTTAACAGCGTTTGAGGGGAGGTATTACAATGCTATTTATTCAAATGACATTGAACGAAGGTTTGGCCGTCTGAGATCCCCCTCTCAGCATCTACATTGCACACAAAACACAGACACAGGGATTCAGACGCGTTTGAGAGGAAAGGGAGACTTGTCAGATCGAATCAAAATTCAGAGCAATATCTCTGTTCTTGGGGGAATGGGAAGACCAAAAACGGCAGCCTTGGTGACCTAGGCACTTTGCTGGATGAAAATGGCTTCTGGGAATTCCATTTTGTGCCGCTGACAAGGATTCGTGCCCATGAGTGAATATGTGAGGGCATGCAAAGAAAGAGGCTGAGAGGAGAAAGGTTGAGGTGGGTGAGGGGAGAGGCAGAGAGAAGGAGAAAGAGATGGAACAAGGAATAGGTCATGAATCTTTCATCTTGTCCTTCAAGCCATGTATCTGGTTAGAGGCCAGAAAAATAGAGCCTGACTTGAATATCAACTCCACTTTTCGCAATTCCTCGGCTTCCTAATCTCAAGCAATGCCCTCGCCGTCTCTCCCAATCCTCGTAATTCAAAAACAAGACTTCAGGGGGAATGGAAACTTGTTAAGCTCTCAAAGTCTTTTACTCCGGTTTCATATAACATGCCCTATATTTGAGTTTTCCCTATGCACTCGAATGCCTTCCTCTACGTAAACAGAATCCCCTTTAACAATTTTTTTAGAACCTTTCAATTCTTCGTAACAAAACATGTAGGTCAAGAGAAAATAAGGTTATAAAATGCAGACAAGGCCAACAACAGAATAACAACAATCATCACTGCTATTCTTCATCTATTTCCTTTTTCATTCTTGTAGAATTCAGATTACCTTCACTTACAATCACAAACACTACACATTAAGAGCTCAATATTTTCTTTTTTCATAATTAATGAAATTATGTTTTCATTATGCAATGTATTTATGCTTGCTTCTTGCCCACATGCCTTGTGACAAGTTATTAAATGAACCTGGGAACAAGTTAATGTTTCATCAGTAAGAATTCAGATTTCAGATTTCAGATACTTTAGTTATTCATTGCTAGCTTTGAAAACAAAAAAACATCTGTACAGTTAGGATGTCTGAAATAGCTGTGCATGGTATCTACATTCTGACTAAATGGGTACAATCATCGGGGACAGGTGAATACCACTTGATAACACTTGGAGCAAAAGTAGGCGTGCCCGTCTTTTTAGAGCCAGAAGGGCATTGACCCTGTGATAAATGATAGGGGTCAACGCCCTTCCGGCTCTCAGGAGATGATATTTTAGAAAGGCCAGTTATTGAATAATTTTGATTTCTTACCTTGAATACTTGAATCTCTTTATCCTTCACAAAGAGGAGATGCTGATCGACCAAGAACTCGAGAGGACGTAATGAAGCACTTGAGATACCAACACGATCAACAAGAACTTCAAAGCTCTGGATTGAGAGAAAAACATACAGAAAGATGAATACAATATAATAATAATTTCTTCGTCAATAATCTCTTTATCCTTCAGTACTACAGAGAAGCTGTTTATTGACTAAGAATTGTAAGGGGTTAAAGAGGACATAATAGGGCACTTGAGATACCAACACGATCAACAAGAACTTCAAAAGCTTTGGATGGAGAGAAAAACAGAACATACACAAAGATGAATACAAAGTAACAAAATTCTTCATCAAGAATCAGTTTATCTTTCACAAAGACGATGCATGTTTGTTGATCGACTGAGAATTCAGCAGGATGTAATGAAGCACTAGAGATAGAGCAACATGATGGACAGCTACAGAAAAACAAAATGAGAGTCAACATATTGAACGGTTTCTAAATCATTTAAAGAGATCTTTAAAACCCTGATTGATGTTTTCAAAAGTATCACAGCCCTTACTGATGTTTTCAAAGTACATCTTTTACATTCTAGAAATGTGGTAAAGAAAAGCAGAAAGCAACTGCCACTCATAACGGAAAAGGTTATATCTGCACAGCAACAGTAATACACAAATACTTTTTTTTTTAAGGTACAAACTTCTTGGCAGGAAAAGCAAATATTGTCTTTACCACAAACCCAAAACACAGCCGATTTTATTTTGATTTTTTTTTTGCTACAGTTCGCCAATTTGTGGTATCAAAAGAGTTCAAGAGTAACATGTGATGTATACCTAGTTACATTACCGCTAATCACATGTCCCAGCTCAAATTTCAATACATGGAAATATAAATAATACTTGATCTGGCATGCACCAGCAGATGCAGAGACTGAGCACAATTCTCCTGTTTAAATATGCAACCAACCTTTTCCAGCTGCTATAAATATCCCTCATCTTGCTCAACCCTGAACCAGTAAAATCGTTTAATCATTTTGAGTTCAGCTCTTTTGTCTGTCGCTGCTACTAGTTTCAAGCGTTACCATGGCAACATTTCATTCTATGTAGAACAAGCAGTCATTTGTCAATATTTCATCTTCCTGCTCACTCTTATATTTTCATCCTTGCTCTCCAGTCTATAGCAACAATTGAGATTTCTCTTATATTCAGAGCATTGTCCCGATGATGATATCACCTGGTTTATTTCCGCCCTTGCCTCCTCGGAGACAGCCCCTATGCACACACAGCAGTGGTGTTTATTGATGCTGTCTTTTATTGATCAACGGTTACACCGAAGTTCAATCAATGCATGCGCTAGTGCCCGTTCCCCAGGCCACGGTGGCAATTCTCCTCCAAATTGCACGAGACCCACATTCGTGACAGCCTGTGCGGAAATGAACTGCCGTGTGTAATCAGCCCAGAAAATGTTATTAAGCGGCCTGCACAAAACATCCCGTCTGACTGTAATTTCCCCCCTCTACCGAATAAAGGATGTATGCCAACCCCTGTATATTTGATACATATTTGATGCAACACTTCAATCATTTTTTATCATAAAATGAATTTTTCGGCTGACTCATCGAATCCCAGCGACCAAGGCATGCACTTTGGAGAGCACATGGTTTGAATTTCTGATGTTCATCTACAAGAAACAATGTTCACAAATTCAAGGTTACAATGATTATAATGGATGTTGAAACATTCAAGGATACATGATTAACAGTCACGTCATTCACAGGCTTTTTTTCCCTCTTCAGTCCTTCCACTACAAAGACTAGACATCTCTTTCACACATTCACATCGAGTACTGTCAGTGTGTGTGGTCTGGTATATCAATAAACGCTTTGTTCTTTTAAACACTTAGAAATGACACTGACACAAAGTCAGTGCAAAATGTAAAGGCTAGCACAATCACTTCCAAAAATACAAAATATGTTGTACATTAACAAATATGAAATCTTTGGATTGGGTAAAATTTTGTGAATCTTTTGAACATGTACACGCTTCATTAGCATCCCAGGTAGGGGCAAAGCAGAAGCAAATTCTATGATTACATAAACTGCAAATATTATATTTTTGACCAAAAGGAAAATCACTGGCAAAGTCTATCCCCCCTATAATGCTCTACAAGTATTAGGCAGGGCCTACCAAAATACCTGAAATCTTGTTAACTGTAATTAATAGAATAATAAATAATTACAAGAAGGAGTCTGTGATGAAAATGGTTTTGGGGTGTTCTAATAATGAGCCTTATATTAACTTTCAGTTTTCAGGAATATTACAAGGTTCAAATATATATCATGCATTGCATAGGAATTAAATTTGGTATAACATGTACATGTACATACTTTTTCCATAGACTTATCTTTGTAAGCAAATTGGTTTGGTCTAAAGCTAAAAACGGGCTAATCTAGCCCATATGTGAAATCGCAAGGGCATCGACTTTGAAATAAAGAAACGTAGTACTCTCACGTACTTCACTTTCTCGCTGCCACTCTCTATTATAGCTTCATTTTTTTGCACTACATCTGAGTTTCGTAGAGACAGGAAATTAAGTCATCCTCCTGCTCGACATAGCACACTTTGACTCAGCTTGGCATTTCGGTACTGCATGAGGGTCACGAACATAGGACGAGGGGTCTGTTCTTGTACTTTCTTTTCTCTCTTCCAACCAGGGCAGGGACGAAAATCCAATAAAGTGGAGCATTAGTAAGAACCTTGCCTACTTCACTACAGCTGTCTCTCCGCAGTCATTAGCATGTCAAGTGCTGGGGGCCTTCCAGTCTCATTATTTTCTAGTGTTGCTAGCACCACAAGCATGTTTCATCTGCCCCCACATTCCCCCCTCCCTCTCAATCTTCTGCCCCTCTCAACTCCCCCTTTCATATTAACATAAGCAATAATATAAATATATATAATATAAACATAATGCTTGGAAATTCTATTTTAACAAAATATAAGCATTGTGAAGGGTTATTTCTCTGCAATGTTTCTGAATTATCAACAAAACACTTTATCTTATTGAAATATTTGAATTGCGTTTTGAATGAACCGCAAATACCACTCCAATTTTGTGGCAAATTATATCTAGGTTACTAGAACTACTAGCCTATAAGAATTAAATAGTCCTTAACACAAATAGCCCTAACATGATACAGGTATAAACACATTATACATGGATCATTTAATTATTCATTAATCTCATGCACGCTTTCGTTACAAGACATGCATGAACATGCTTGCTGTGTATCGTGACCTTCTCGTAACCTTATCTCCTGTAATTAAGACTAAGCGTTGAAATGACAAACTCAGAATGCGTATCCTGAAGCACAGGATACCATGATGGGCATTCAGTTGAGCACCTGCAACCAAACAAGGGGCCTAATGCAAGGTTACGTGTTAGTTACTGCCCGAGCAGCGAGCGACGAGTCATTATTTGTCTTGTCTTCAATCACCTGCTTCAACAGACATCTATTATTAATAGATACGGACAGGCCAGGCTATGATACATGACTAAAATAAAGGTAGCAACTTACTACATAATCGCAATTTGATATTGTCTGTTTGGAGCCAGAAAGGCGTTAACTCATATATACTTAAACAAATAGTAAACGTCCTTCTGGATCTTAAGAAACAATATAATATTTATGAAAAGAATCTCTTATAATTAATATGTGTAAACGTCCTTTGAACAGACATCTCTTATTGAGATATGTGACTAAAATTAAGGGAGCAACAATCACAAATAATCATATCTTATCAAACAAGTGATAAATACATGTTGGCCTATATGACCATTTAAGTGCATGAGCATATATAAGCAAGAGTACCGTTCGAAGAAAAAAAAAGTGAAAAAGTGAAAGCACTGAGGAAACACATACCGCTACTTATGGCTATATTTACCCAACTCTGCAATGAACACACTTGTAATCGGATAGTGCGAATAATTTCCCCGGTACTATCGGATTCCTGTGTTTTGCTTTTGGACAATATCGCTCCACCAATCAATGCATAACTGCTTCCTGGCTGAACACTGCTAATTGGATTAAGTAGTATCATACCACATGCGTAATATGGAAACTGTAACAAGGCTACCGTAAATCTCTGTGTATAAGACGCACTTTTTTGCCGCCGAAATAAAATTGAAAGTCGGGGGTGTGTCTTATACACAGGTACAAAAAAAAAAAAAAAAAAAAAAGAAATTTAAGTTTCGATTTATGCCCCTCCACCTGGCACTATGCCTGGCAATGTCTCCCAGCTCAGTAATCGGTGTGTTGACTCACCACTCGGAAACTAGAACAACACTCAAATTTGTCTGTCATCTTGGTTTGAAAGTAATCATTCTAATAGATCTCAATATGTAGTTTATAATAATAATTCCTCCAATTTTTCTTCTATTACACACGGCATACCACAAGTTTCTATCCTAGGTCCTCTGTTTTTAATTTACATTAATGATCTTACACATTCTTCTAAAAAACGACATTGTTACTATTATTTATGACAAGTTCACAAGCACAAATCGTCGCCTTCAACTGCACCTCGCAGTTAAATGAAAGTCCTTCCCCGCGTGTTTTTTTTTTCTTTCTTTTTTCTTTTTTCTTGGCCCAAAAAATACGGGTGCGTCTTATACACAGGTGCGTCTTATACACGGAGATTTACGGTATTTACATCAATTCTCCCGTTTCTGAATAACTCCTTTCATATTCAGTCAGTGTGCAGTTGTAATCCAATCAGGATAATCAATAACAATCTACATCACTGTCATGCACATTCCATAGAAGAGCATACATGTATGTTTTGAACAAAAATCATGCCGCTTTGAGCTTATATGATCAGTTATTATTTTTTCCTCATAATTGTTTCTCATGTGGATGTTGTGTTTACAAGGAAATGTTACACAGCAGCAATTTTTTTTTAGCATTGTAAACTCAATAAAGAATTAGGGCCTTTTGCCCAAAAAGAACATATCTATTATCTAACTAAAGCCACGTAGCTGGTAGGGGAATATCGTAAATGTACATGACGTGACCGTCCATCTGTAATTCTGTACGGTACAAGTGCAAAGCTCATGATGGAAGCGGACATTAAAAATATTGTGTCTAATAGTGACCTCTTATGAACTAGTTTACTTCACACTGTTTCTCTATCAAATATTCATTATCGAGTGAGTGTGTATCTAGTTTTTGACACGCTGCTATACTTCAATTGAAGTTCTAGTTTCTATGAGCCTCTTGCGTAAAGTGCCATCACACTCTAGATGACACTCTGACTGAATACCACCCATCCTTCAACCTGAATAGAACTTTTCCTGGCTGTCCTCAATTCCTCTATCCCTTGATGTGTCCCCCCTTCACCAAGCCCCAATCACAACATTCCAGGGACTCTCTAATCTGACAGTCTGCCCATCAATTTGTTAGGTTCATACCGGGAGTCCATAAGCTCAAAGCTTAGGTCATTGTTTTTGTTTGCCTGGCTTGTAGTTTAAAACTTTAAATACTTGTTGATTTGGTCTCATGTGAACCCTTGTTGTTGCTAGTGAATCGTTGTTTGAAACTTTCAAGGTTTCACAAACTTGAAGTTTAAAACTCCCAAGGTCTTGTATGAACATAGCTATTTGTATCTAGGCCACGCAAAAGGTATATGGGGATGTTTGTCTCATTCATACACAATAACAAAAACAGAATTCCTGAAAACCTTTCTCCAATTTCAACCCTGACCTTATCACACATAACCAGCGGCTCTTCCTTCACTAATGCAATCAAAAACTCAGCCAAGTCAATGGAAACTCTCACAGGCGCTACACTACTTTCATACTGCCCCCTCAAAATTGGCACTCGGATACGACTTCTGCCAAATAAGTGACATCATTAATTTCTACATAGCCAAATCACATGATTGATACAATATCGGCCAGTGATTTGTACATGTCATTGTTGTCATAATCAATTTTGTTTTTGTTTTCATTTTCCAAAGAAAATTAGATATAATTAACTTGTGCTATATATATATATATATATATATATATATATATATATGTATATAATATATATATATATATATATATATATATATATATATATATATATATATATATATAGAGACGTGAAGAAAAAATGGTCTAGGAACGTGAGACGTAGCTGTACTTTACAATTTTATTACGAGCTTTCGGCTTGTAAGGCCTTCTTCAGGTTCTGAAGTGCAAACACATACAGAAACAAATACATTGTATGAACAGATAGATATACATGGCATAAAAACTTAATATCACTCAATCATATAGTCAAGCATCATGAACATAGCAAAAATTAGTACGAGAAATACTTGAATAAAAATTAGTACGAAATACTTCGAATAATGATTTATTCAGTATTTCTCGTACTAATTTTGCTATGTTCATGCTATCTGTTCATACAATGTATTTGTTTCTGTATGTGTTTGCACTTCAGAACCTGAAGAAGGCCTTACAAGCGCTCGTAATAAAATAAAGTACACTCTCTCATTCCTAGACCATTTTTTCTTCACGTCTACATATTCTGGAACACCCGTTGTCATGTCAGAGTTGAGAATTCTCGCACTTATATATATATATATATATATACACATAGTGTATCTGATTCTATTCAGGTGCTTTGTTTACCTTTGTAAGTTATACATCTGTCAATAAAGTTCTATATATATATTCAGTAATCAGTGTTTCCTCATACAGGGTGACATTTATTCACATACACAGAGGAGGCAAACTAGACATTTACAGTCACAAACTATGTAAACGACAGAATACAGACCTAGGATTACAAGAATCCACTACCCTAGTACGTGTCAATTTCAACAAAATGAGCTTACAATCTGTGCAGGGGTTGTTAATTGCTATTTCCTCTATGCAGCTAAAACTAAATGTCACTGTGTTCAAAGGACTTAATTTCAATGAATATCATTACTTTAGATTTTACCATCCATGTCTTTAAAGGTACTGTGTCCCATTTGCAGGCCAAAAAAAAGAAAAGGTTAAATTCCAACGGCATTTGAAAGACAATACTAATTTAGAACTTCCCTAGAAAAAAGGGGGCTTGAAAATGTCTTTAAGTGGGAAAATAACGACTATTAGTTGTCGAATCGACTTAGGAGCTATAGAGCCAGTAAGTAATAGTCTGATTTTTCAGACCATTGTACCGAATGGTCGTACGTTTTATGCTGCGCAAAGATTCAATCAGTTTAATTTTGGCCATTACAAGAAGTGGGTTATTGATGTAGACAAATGCTCATGTACCCTTTACAGCTCATTTTATGTTATTACCAAAGATAGAGAAAAAAAAGCCAGTCAGTCACTCAATAGTGTCTGACAGTGAAGTCTAGCAAGTAAACGGGTTTCCTTGCATAATTTGAATATTAGGACACTGCTAACGTTTAAATTTCACAGATAGGACATACATGACATATTCATAATTCCTGCAAAGTTCTACAGAATTTGATGTTGGCTGCAAAGGGACACAGTATCTTTAAACAAAAACTGACTGAGGACTTTATGAATATGAAAGTAAAAATATACTTTCCTATTTGAATATGAGTCATTGAATAATGACATGGAATGACCACAGGACTGAAACTGAATACTTCCCACTGTATGTGCAACCCGGTTTAACATATTAGAGGTTTATAAACAACATGTGCCAACATGGTTAATACACTTGCCATCTCTCTTTATTCTCTTGATAACCTGACCTAGATGTCCTAGATAGATACTAGTCTAAACATCTCCTTCTCATTACCATGTTGATTGAGAGTCACTTTGGCTGGCACTCTGTTCACATAAGGTTTCTAGTTTCCAGGTTAGTAATACGAACATAAATGTTGGCAAACAGTTGGCTTCCTCTTTGTTCTTCATGAATAATATTTGACCTACTTACGATAACTTACAATTATGTTTCCAATGTTAAATTTTGAAGGTATATCATATTTTTAGCATTATCAGATTGATGACTCAGCCAGATATAGTTTACAATAATGGTGGAAAATGATAATATGAAATATTGGTTTGATGGTTTGTTTCACCAGACTGCTAAGAAAGCATGTGTATGCTTGTAAGTAAGCAATCAGGGGACCAACTGCTTTAAGTCCCTCTCTGAGGAACTTGGTAATGAGGATTAATGCCTAACCCAAGGGCACTAGCACATCAACTTGGTTTCGAACCCAGGACCTCACAATTATGACACCACTGCTCTACCACTGAGTCACTGCCCCTCCATAATATTAGCAACATCATTGTTCAACAAAGCACTGAGAAGTTTATATCATAGTTTTTTTTTAGGGCGTTCCACAGCTAAATCCCTCGTCATTCCCATGACAACTCATTTTTCCATCCGCTGTCTGTGACCTCATGCACTCTGCCCAATCAGTATAGATTTTAATAACTTTCCATCAATGCCTCAATAGAAAGTTACATAGGAATCTACATGGAAATATACTAGTATTACAACTACATCCTTTTACATGTGAACAAACTTACCAGGGCAGGCCAGCGTACTGTATTTGGTTTGCTACCATAGGGGTCGACCCTCTCACCCCAGACAAGGCTCTTCTCCACCAGAAAGGCTTGATGTGAAGGATCCTGGACCTTCAGCCATTCACGCTTCTCCCAATCAAGACTGTCTACTTCCACATAGACCTGAATAACAAACAAAAAGAATGGGTAAATTGGTTAGTGTACATTGCAAATTTATAACAATAATAAAGGATGATTTGATTTGAATCAAAATCTACAAAACATTCTCAAAAGCTTCATCAATGGGAAACTGTATGACAAAATAAAAATAAAAATCGACATTTGTTTGATCATGTTATCTACAGCTGACTGGATAATATGGATAATATTTAGGTCATTTCATATGGTTGATAAACAGCAAGGTAATTATTACTATATCTCTATTACAAATTCTTTGCACACTTTTTATATCTGAAGTCACATCAAGCATAAGCATAACACGACCTTCTTATTATCACTTTTCTGTCAAGTTTCCCGACATCGATTCTTCTACAAGAATGTGACATGCATGTACATGACGAAACCTGGTTCATTCTTTCCCTAATGTAAAGGTATAAAAGCAAACATAACCTGAACATCCCTCTAGCTCCTAGCTTGTAAGACATATTGGTTCAGTCCACATGGGAATGAGTCATGTCCGCAATAACTTGAAGTCAAAGATTCGTTTGGATTGGAAGGTTTAAAGGAATATATGTCAATAATTTGTTAATAATCTAAATCCTGCCCTAAATGGGTAAAGTATCAACGTTTCTCTTTCTTACTCAGAGAGCTGAAGATAATTCAAGTTTCAGATTAGAAATAAAACTTCTCCTTTTTCTGGTTTTCGTTTTAATGACTACAAGATCTTTGAATTGTTGATGCAGACACATTCAGTCCATTCAACATTAAAAACAAGGATTTGAAAATGAATGGATTGGAAACTCTACCCCCCCCCCCACACACACACACACACCAATCCTTATTCACAATACTGTTCCAAATAGCCTACCTTAGCTACATAAAAGTATCAACAGGCAATATCAGAGTAAACCAATAGCAAATGAGAGAAAGAAAAAAAAATCATTGCAATAAACATGGTTCCTTAACAAGTCTTATTTGATTTTGAAAAGAAATGACTCATGGATCTATTTGCACTTCCATAAACCTTCTTCCGTGAATGGTTGCGTGGTTTCCTTTTGTTATAGCACCCAGCGCACCTTTCCCAAACCAAAACTCTGAACTCAACATTCTCTTTCTCAAAACTACTTCAAACAGTCATACTGGGAAATGTTTGCCTAAACAACAAAGGAGACACAGACATAGATAACCTAGCACTCCTATCCAATACAATACAACTGCCTGGATTCTGCAAAGCATACAAAGGCCATACACTCGCACAATCAGTACAATACCTCATCAATGACCTCGACTCTCTGTCAATATGTAACAACCACAGTTAAATTGAGATTCTTTGCCAGGGTATTGTAGCTACCCCCCTGCCTACCTGAGCACATTTCACAGGCCTCCCAGTCTTACAGCCGTGAGGTGATGAGTAAATACACCGCAAAAAGACGCCCAGAATACCTTTCTACACAATGGAAAGGGGACCCAGTCTCCCTCAACAAATCTCACACGAAAAATTGGAACACGACAGACTGAAGAGAGGAGACGAACCAAGGGGGAGATGCAGGGAGAGAAAACTTTCCACAAGATGGCGGTTATATTCTGGGAAGTCTGCACGAGCTCAATCAGCTCAATCTCCTTCTATTTAGCTAATGGGAAGCCGAGCCTGCCTTGTGTTGTACTAAGAATCCAAGTTGAATGCCCTAGGGGCATAAGCAGGCATAGTGGTAGAACATAAGGCAATATAGATGTGTGTATCAGTAGAGGGGGAAACCGATCACACACAGACATTTCTTGGACACAACAAACCCATTAGAAACGACCTCTCGTGATGGTAATTGAGATATTAATGGATTTCTTGATAGGGAGAGAGAACGGAGATAATGCCATAATGGAATTTGAAGATTTCGTGAACAGTTTCCTGTGTATCCAAACAAGTGTACTATGGTTTAACCCAGACACAAATGCAAAAAAGTACTCATGTCTATTAACAATTCCACACATTCAGGCCTGATGTATATTACATGAAGGCTAGTTACTTGTAGGCCTAAAAATAAAATAAATTATCAAACTATTATTTTGAATGAAAAAGAACGTCCAAGAACTAATGCTTTTCCCTAAAATCAAGAAAGAGAAGAGAGGCCTAAAGGCTAAAGATGAATCCATCCACATCATTCACTCATCATAATAATGCACTTCTGAGTTTTTAATACAGTAGCAGTACTTAATTATTTAATCCTTCTCTTTTCCTCTTTCATCTCCTCTTTTGTTTATTTTACAGACCCACTTTATCATGCCTTTTCCCAAGTGCAAGTGCACAAGGAAGGTGAGAGAGAGAGAGAGACAGACAGACAGAGACAGACAGACAGACAGACAGAAAGACAGACAGAATTAGAGAGAAGGGGATAGAAAAAACAAGTTCTAATACGCATAAGTGAGACTGAAAAACGGTGAACAATGGCAGCCTGAGATGACTTTTCAAAAAATGAGTGTACATGTCCTTCAATTAGCTCAGCGTGAGATAATCCATTAGTGCGCTGATATTGATAGAAGGCAAGCATGCTCTAATTAGTTACCCGCTTCAGTTCATCACTGCATGGCCTTGCATAGTCAAAAAGCATGCTATTATTACACTATTGATTGGGACATCATAGCAAGGCCAATTCTAGTTTGGTAATTACTTGACTGATGTGGTTCTACTTTCTGCTCTGCTTACATCTAAAAGTGCTAATTATTAATATATTAAATGTTTTTCTCAGGAGTTAAAATTTGTACACAAATTTCCTTTCTTTGAATTGCATGAAAAAGTCCAATGACATCCGTTAGAATTTCATTTTCCTTGTATTCTTCATTTTCTTTTAATGCTCAAGGATGAATCAAGTTTGCTTTGAAATTTGCTATAAAACCTACAGATTTCATTTTTGGATATATCATATTTGAAATATTTATTTTTGTCATTCAATTTTTCTCCCTTCAACAGGAATAAATGTGCAAATGTTGATTGGTGCAATCGTTAACAAATAGCTTTGGGTAATTTTCAATCTTCAGCTCTTCTTCTCTTATAAATTTATATCCTTATAAATTTTATTTCAAAAAATGAAATAGTGTGCACTTCAAGGTACTGTATGCAGTCTAGGGAATGTATAAGATTTTTGGCTCCTTTTCTTTGTGAAATGTTAGCATTTGCAAGCCAAATCCTATACCACTGGCTCATTTTTCCTTTCTTCCGACCAACTTGGTTGAAAGTCTGAAAATGTCTGAACCTGCCCAAGGTCATGGGTACCTTCCTCTTTCCAACTAACTTGATCTACATTAACTACATGCATTATGCAGCCAAAGCCAGCTTATTTGGGTAAACCTTCAAATCTAAATTATAGGGGTCAATTTGATTTGGTTGTAACTGACTGTAGGGGCAACTTGGTTGTAACTGACTGTACGTTAGCTACTTTATTCCCCCATGGAAAAGAAAATATAGTTATTTTTTACATCCAGAGCCAGGCCAATCACTCATGTGGTAAATAGCATGAACCTCGAAAGGGAAAGTACTGGCAGTGTCAAAGACCACTCAATGACTGAAGTAGTGTCATCAAAGATACAGGCAATATAAATTTCACTCATTTCCTTGTTTGAAACTAAATACATTGTTTGAATCTTAGGAAAACATCTAATTGCACCCGGCTAAAAGCAGAAGGTTAACATGATCACTACATTAAGCAAGTTCTGAAAAATATGAGTCTGACAGCTGAAAGTAATGAACAAATTCATGTGTTCAGGTTATGAGATACAATATATGCTCTATTCAATGGTGTTGAAACAACCTTCACAAACTACTAGTTTAAAGGCTACATAGTTATACCAATTTGCCTGCTGAGAGTTTGAAGGGCAATACATCTATGTAAAATGATTTCAATTAACTCTCTTCCAACTCTCAGGAGACACATTAGTAGCCTACATTGGGATTCCAGTACAAATGTAGGCATACATATTCATCCATTCTATCAACAACACTAATTCAATCAGAAAATACCAGGAAAAAGTGAACCTATTTCCACCACAAATACCGGTCGCTAAAAAGAGAGATATTAAAACGTGAGCGAGCACTAGAAGCGTGAATTGCAATTAATTCCTACGTTGGAGCTTGATGGAAATGAACGACCTTGATTAGTCTGGGTTGAATGAGAAACTGAACAAATTGAGGCAGCATCCACTTATTGGAAAATCAATAAGAGAAACCACACTCCAGCCATCACAAAAGGGGTCACACTCAGGATGAAAAGTGTGAAGAACCCCCAATCAATATTGTTCTGCTGGTTCAAACTCAACCCATTGTTCACCTATTGCCTACAGTACCAGAACAAGGTACAATTAGCTGGAAGAGAAACAAAAGGAGCGAAAAATCACATGACCTTACCTATGGCATGGCCCGCTGTATGCTACATCAATCAAACTCGACTGTGATATTAGGTGCATGCCAGCTCCAATGCTTATTATTGAACCATGTCTCGTGATAACAACTTTAATACAGGCTCCCAGTCTGCCTACCAGTCTGTTGGAGTACCACGCGTACAAGGCAACTTACAAGGCAAAGGCTATGTAGGGCTCCCTCGCTTGTTGATTGACCTTTGGTATGCAATGGAGACATATCATGCAGGGGAGAGACAGAGAGGGAAGAGGGAGATTTGCCGGAACTACTTTCTTGCTTGTCTGACCCTCATCGGCGTGTGTTGGAGGGTCGGGAAATGCGTGTGCGTGTATGTGCGTGCCAGTCACTGACCCCTCAGTGCTTGTCAAGTCATTTTGTGGTGGTTTGTGTATAGGCATGGTGTGGGATTTTTGTTTGCATTGTTCATCCAAACAGGATTTTCTTTGTGGTAGAGCCATGAATAATATTGTTGACGACTTGTTGAGCTAGCTGCAGGTGTATGGAAACATTTCTATACATCCTACTCTCAGACATCAGGGACAAAATACATGGAATCGAACATGAATGTATGCGATGATTAACTGTCATGCCTAGAAGCAAAAAAAGGTGTGCAGAGTTTACATGAGGTTGTCTACATCAACACCACATCCTTAAAAACTCTTCTTTCTTACTCTTCTTTTTTGGTGTGTCAACATCACATTCTTTCAGAATACACATAGTTTCAAAGAAAATGTAGGTGTTTGGATTGTGCACAAACTTTCAAACTCATAGGGTATTAAAAAAACATTGAGTATTTCATGGAAAATGACCAAAGGGAAAAAAAATCATCATCCTCTTCATTTTCCAAGTATATGGAATTAGAAATGGCCAGACTTTAATATTATCCTACTACCTTGAGACAGAAAGACAGAAAGACAGAGAGAGAATGAAAGAGAGCTAAAGACAATGATTGTTTGTTTTGCAATATTGCCCCAAATAAAACAACTATTTAAATAATAATCTGCCCTTACTGAATATAAATATTTCTCTGGTTATTCATGCCCTGGTCATCAACTGTATATTAGTAGATATTTTTTTATTCTTATGTTTACTGACTTCATTACAGTAACCAATTCGTTTAATGTACAACTACTGTTCGCATAAAACTGCTATTACATTATTAATCAATCAAACAAGCTACAGTCGTTATTAAGTGCCATACAGGTACATGTAGAATAAATAATGGATTATTAATATAATATCAATCAAACAGCTATAATATCACATTTCAATATCTAATAAAGTATGAATTCGTAACTCTATGCCATAAACAAAAATATATAGAGCAAGTCCTTTTGTCAACTAATAGCAGCGCTCAAAGTACATTCGCCATGCAATCTGCATGTACATATGCGCATGAAAAAGTTTCGTTTTCCAATGTAAATATGAGGAACAATTGCCTTATCAAATAGTTAATAACCTAATCATTAACTGATAGTTGATATCACTACTATTTTTAACTTTAAAGGAAGTAGACTAACAATTTTAAACATTCTGAATGACTCTTCTCATAAATTTCAGTTGAAAAAATGATTGAAGGTATGACATTCGCCATGCAATCTGCATGTACATATGCGCATGAAAAAGTTTTGTTTTCCAATGTAAATATGAGGAACAATTGCCTTATCAAATAGTTAATAACCTAATCATTAACTGATAGTTGATATCACTACTATTTTTTACTTTAAAGGAAGTAGACTAACAATTTTAAACATTCTGAATGACTCTTCTTATAAATTTCAGTTGGAAAAAAGATTGAATGTACTCCGTGTGAAAATATTTTAAAAAACATGATGAAACAGTTGCATTAGCTGATATCACAAGTATATTGAACTTTAAAAGCAATAGACTATAAACCTACAATACATGTTGCGCAGCAGACATTCTCACAGGATTGAAGAAGAAAAAGAGGAACCCAAACCGGTGTGTTTCTGTGGATCAAGAATGTACATGTGGATACTGCCTGTGCTTGACTTTATCACCAATTATTGGAAGTTCATTGGAAAGAGCATGCCATTTTGAAATAAGAGGCAAGGGTAGGATTTGACCTTTTGCAGTCTATAATGTGATATTGAAATCTGCCAGACAAAGGAGCCCCTGCATGGTCATGAAGCTAGTTCATGGGAATGTATGGTGAAGTACAATGAACAGACCTGATTGAATGGAATACAAACAGGGTAAAATTGCAAGTTAAGTGGAAAACGTGAAATTATGTAGGTAGAACTCTTTTTTAAAGGGATTGGGTATCTTTGTCTCAGATTCTAAACAAAATCTATATAGCTCATGCTGCAATCATAATTATAAACCTTTATGTCAGTGAAAAAAATACACGGGGCTCGGGGCGATTTAGCCCCCGAAATGCTAAAAAGAGCCCCCGAAAGTCATAAAAGAGCCCCCAAAATTTCAAAACAAATTAAAGAGTGTTATTTTCATGCAAGCAAGCTTGAAAGTAGCCCCCAAAATTTTCAAGGTTTTTTTTTCCTGCTTTATGTCAGTCAGGAATCCCATGACTTTTATAAGCCGATCGCCTGTCCGATTATCAAGATATTTATGATTGGAATTTGAAATTTCAAAAACCAGACACTGTGGATAACTAATAACTTTTGGGGCCTACAAGTAATCAATTTTTAAATGCCATTATTCACATCACAAAAGTATGTTGCAGATATATTTAGTCAGATAATGAAAACCCTTCATTAACACATATATTGTGTGGAACAATGCAAGATACATGTATAAACATGGACCTTACGGAAAGGGGCTTTGATTGAAACAGATAGCAAAGTTGTTACTGGTTCTACATGTACAACACATAATCTGGCAACAACTGTTCTGCGGTTAATTTCTAAAACTAACCAATTCCTTACTTTAATACTGGACTAAGCACTACAACAAACCCTAAACTTAACCTAAAAACTTGATATTTATTGTCCAATAATAAACACAAAACGATAGGTATAAACAGTTTTATACAATAACATAAAAAAGATAAAAGGAACCCCAAAAATAGCATGAATATATTATATATTATAAAAAACCAATTTGAAATGTTACATGTAACTAGGTGCAACATTAATCCTATATGTACATTGTACATGTACACCAACCAATATTTTTTTCTTCTTCATATTTCATGTAAGAAATATGTATGATCTTTGACAAAATAAAGTAAAGGTCACCTAAATACCATTTGCTAATCCCTCCAACTAATCAACCCTGTCTGATCTCTCAGTGTGTGTCTATCAAAGGCTTAACTGGATATTTGTGGTTGGCTCAACCACAATGACATCATACTGGGCTCAAGCAAGAAAACAAGTGCCAGGAAACAAAGACATGCTGACTAATGTGGTATGGCTTACAATACACCTCTTGACTTGAATGTGCACACCAGTAAGAATTATGAAAGACACGTGGTTGAAATGAAACTACCTGTAGCAGCAGCAATGCAACTGTGATGGACTGACTGATGGAGCATGGAAATCTGAACTTCCCGCAGTATAAAACTATAATTTGTATTGAAAGCGTGACAATTATTAACATGAAACTAAAATGAATGTTGGCAATAAACTTAACAAATCATTTGACATGAGTTTGGTTATGAAACTAAACAAGTAAACATATATGTAGCTCTAACTCCCAGGCCTGTTAACTCCTTGTGTCAAAACATAATATACATGTACATGCAGCCATGATCTAAATGATATTGAATAGCCTTCCATACCCTTGAGTGTATTGTGTCATCATTATATTCATTGTAATCTCTAAGAGCATCCACTCGGTCTCTGTGTAGATATGTTATGCATTATACATGTCTGCATTACTTTATATTTTAAGATTCAAGTTTCCCGTAAACCCCAGATACATCTCAAGGCTGTCAAATTGAATGTAGCTTTCAAAGTTTGAACTGACAGCCTATTGTTCATCAATACATTACACATGTCTCCTCCTTCACATTGTCGTCACAAGGACACACATACAGCACATCCACATGTAGCTCTCTCACTCTGATTAATGATTAGAAACGACCTATGTTCTTCTTCTTCACTGCGACCCCTTCCCCACTACCTCTCAACATGTTGCAACCATCCACATTCCAGGGATGTATATTCCCCCCACTTTCCATAATGAAATCAACTAATGGAATGAAACTGGAGGGAGAAGTGCTTTCCTCCTCGGTATCAGCTGCGCCTAGCAGTCACCATCCCACGAGCCTTCACTCACTGCTAGGGATGCTATGACAGGAATGCTTGCTGGCTACGAACGAACGCAGCCAAGTATTCAGGCAAGCAGGGGATAGAAGCAGGATGAACTTTTCTGACGGGCAGGAGAGCTAGGCACTGTCTGAAACCCTATCTGGAATGAGTCAGTGGGAAGCCAGGAGCGACTCTCTCCAGTCTCCACCACCGACACCGCCCGCCGAAAACGGCACAAACAATGAGAGAAAAGGGAGAGGAGAGGAGAGAGAAAAAGGGCTCTTATAAACCTAAGTAACCCTTCATCATATGAAAATACCCAGGGGAAATCACTTTATGAATCATAGTAGACATGTATGCAGGGATGGAGAGACTTATGCAGGGATGGACGAAGACTTATCCAGGAGAGCAAGTTGGCTGGAAGGATAATAGGCAAATCCACTACCACCATAGCTATGAATGAATAAACTGCAGCCTCATGATAATCATAATGAATTAAAGATCAGTGAACCATGTACCTCCTCCATGGCATTCAGAAGTGATATCACACGTAGAAGACTGATTTACATGTACACAATGTAGCTTCAACAACAAACGTGAGAATATTTCATCATGCGAATCAACCTAGTATTTCTTACCAGTGTACAAATCCAAAATTAAATCTATTTTCATGAGAATATCATGATCAAGAATTTGTACATCAGTACAGTAAATACATAGCCCATAGGTCTACATATTTGTTGTTGTTGAGCAGTATTGCACATGAACATCATAATTTAGTCCATGAAAGTAGGCCTAGATGTACAGTGTATGCGCACTCATGTCCTGTCAGTAAAGCAAACTGCAATTCAATAGATTCCGTAAATGGCATATCAAACAAAAATAATAATAACAAACTATTTCTATATATACAAAGGCCAAATCTGTTTAAATCCAACCTGAAACCAGGTCAAAGTTAACAAGAAATGCTCAGCTGCCCACAAGGTATTAAATATACAGTTACACAGGAGGCGTGGAATGATATGTTGAGGCACAAAGACAAATGATATAATACAGCTGTCCATATAAACAGGAGGTTCCCCCACTTTAGACTAAGCACATCACTGACAAAGTGTTTACATCTGACCTGAATTCCATTCCATGATTTATGATAAGTTTGCTTTATATCACCATCCTCTCAATGCCTGGGTGGTAGAGACATGGCCAAGTGCTATTCTGACAGCAAATCATGCAATTTGATGGGCAACTCCAATACATGTATACAAAATAAATATTGTAAAGTGCTTATTGGCCTATAAAGAAAGTTAATGCAGTGACTATCTTGATATACATGTACTTATTCTGTACAATGCATATATTTTTGTATACTCATGAGCAGTAATCTTTGCTGAATCTGCAACACCTCTCATATGTTGACAGCATACATACTGTGTGTAAGTTATAGGAATACAATGTACAAAATATAATAGTTAATTCATTTGCTTAGTTTTGTTTACAAACTATGTTCACAAAAACCATTTAGTAAGCTTTGTATTACAAGTGCATGCATTCTACATTTACATTACAAATCATTGATTGCAGTTTGCAAGACAGCTACATGAAGGAAATTATTTCTGTAAATGTAACCAATTACGGACAACATGTACTAAAATACAAGAAAGACTACATGGACATTCAAAGAATGCTGGCACATAGGCCTAGTGGAGAAAATTCTGCCCTGACACAATGTAACATGTATTTACAAGAAGATCCCTGAATGCAATGTGTGTTTACAGATTATATAGGCACACACCCCTTTGATGTACACCACTCAACTCAGCAAAATTTGCATTAGACTAGAGGGCTTGTTCAAACACAGCGTTACTGTAGGTCAATAATTCAGTGCACTGGAAATAACAAGGCAATGGACTTGGTTCCACCTCACCAACTATATGAAGGTATATTGTACCTCCACACTCCCCTCCATAATCTGCCTAGCACTTAACCATGTACAAATACTGTCAGTCAAGTTGAGGAGAATGTGTGCAATGACTAATGGATTCATATTTTACATAAAGGCTTTATGTATCTATTAATTTGAGACTCAGTAAAACATAAAGACCTCCAGTTAGCAAAAAAGTGGGCACACTGTACACCTACATGTGCAGTACATTGTACTTAGTTGACAATGGTTTACGACTTTACGATCAAATAAAATACAAGGTTAAATCCAAACTGTATTCAAAATATGAAATGTAAATCATAAATGCACTGAATCAAGAATAATATACAATGTGTATGGCCTTTTCATATCATCCATATATAGCAGCTCTGGAATCATCTCAATTGTGAAGTATTAGAATTTGAAGAAGAAAGAAAAAAAACTCTGAATAACTTCAATTTTTTTCTCAAGAATTTCAATTTCAAGTTTACATAGGAAAAGAAATTGAAAAGTGGCAAATAGAGGGAAGTATCAATTGTGGTTTGAGACCACTTATACCACATGAATCTAGCTAGTATAGCGCTGCATTCAATGAGCCTCTCACACGTTTCAGCTATTCCCATCGACTCTTTCATGGCTTTGTGCAAATGTAGGCCATATACAATGACACATGCTGTGTATACAACAAGAGAAAGGGGGAGAGAAAAAATTGTGAATGTGCCCTCACCCATTCACCATTAAAAACGAAAAATCAATATCCACAATGCCGATCAATATTCATAGAAACACCAGCAGATGAAGAAGGGTCATCATCAAAAACTAGGAACCCTCACCATGGGGGCCTGGTGGAAAGAAGGCAACAATGCGCCTCTACCCAACCCAACCCACCATCAACACGCCTCAGTTGATCTTGATAGCAATCTAAAACAAGAATGATTGACTATGTTTACTGCGTGGCTGAGTTTCCCATCCGTACGGATAGATTCAATGAAAAGAAGCATAATGGGAAGCGAGGGTGGGAAGGAAGATTGACTGATTTGTAATAGAACGAGGCTTCAATATTTCACTTTGAACTCTGTGCACAAGAATTGTAAACAACAGAACATTGCAATGCAGCACATTCATACATTCATTTTCTAATGTTAAGGCAAAGGTATCAATACAAGTATCAAAGATTATGGCATCGTGTTCTATCTCATTCTCCAAAATGACTATTTTTAAATCTTTCATAGCCTCATACCCTTGGAAAATAAATTATTTCACCAGAAAGCTGCTTCCCATCAAAAAATTAACTCTTAACATGTACATTTTCTGACTATTTACACTTTGTAGTTAAATTCCTGCACAAAAAATAGATCCAGTCTTTTTCTTGTTAATGTTTATGATAAAAGCCTTTGACAGCTTCCATACCGGTATTCATATTAACACAGGTACTGCAGATAATGTAGGCCTATGGGCTTATTATTATGACCTTCATATTTTTTGTCCATTTTTTTTTTCTTCAAACATACCAGACATAGGCATCTGGGCCCATATTCATACAACCTTAATAATCCTAGTTGTCAACTAACTACATGTATGTACTTCAGCCTTGGTACATGTAATTAGTTGACTAGCTAGCTTTTTAATAAGGTCTCATGAAGGTAGGCCCTGGATACTGTGGACAAAATATTGATAGATGAACATGAACATATACACTGTACAGGGCTTAAATTAATCCAAGGCCATCAAGGCCATGGCCATAGATGCCCTTTTGATTGGCCTCAATGCCCCTCTCATTGGCCTTGGAGATTTTGTGCCCTTTCCAATTCTTCCTATTTGTGCTGTAATATAGGAATGTGCCCTACAGAAAAGTGGCCTTGCCCTAAAAATATTGAAATTTAAGGCCTGCTGTACCTACTCTCTGTACTATCAAAACAACTTTGCAACGTTCTGTCTTTTATCATTACACACATTTACATACCTTGGAACCACTGACAAGAAAGGATAAGGGATAAGTGTATCAAAACACGTAGTATCTGTGACAGGTGATTAATCATGCAATGATTCTATACCAATATTGCTAGTCTTTGTAAACAATGCGCATTCTTTCACATCCACCTTTCAAAATAATTATGTACATATAACTACGGTATGGACGCCTATTTACCATCAAATCTCATTTTTATGAGGGTAATAATAATGTCCTCCTCTATACCTACAAAATGTGCATGTACTTTGCTTTGAACTCATTACAATTTACCATTTCTTGTAATGTAATCAAATTTAATGCATAAATCTTTGTTAAGTGCCTCTCTTTGTTAAGTGCCTCGTTACAAATCATTTCATTCATCTGTTATTAATAATTGTATTTCAATAGTCAGAATGCAAATTGCAAACAATAATTGTTACTACATGTAGGTAGGACAAACATTATGGCTTGTCCTACCTAACAACACGTACATGTATGCAATTCGCATTCTGACTAATGAAATACAATGATTCATAAACTAGTGAATTACATAACTTGTAAAGTGGCACTTAAAGATTTGTGCACTAAATCTGATTACATTACAAAAATGGCCTATTGATAATAAAGTATAAATATCATAAATAAATATAAGCTACAACTGACAAGTACAATGTAGGTCAACATCTATTAGGGAAACATAATCACAGCGATTGACATTACATGTACATGTATGTACATTACAAGCATGCTTAATAATTTACTCTGTATTGTTTTGTATTATACAACAGGGATATGAATAGTACATACATGTACATGTAAATGATGATTATGCACAATACAGAGCTTCCTCAAAGTGACCTTGAATTGATACAGCATGGACCAGACCCTACGCAGCACATGTACATTGTAAATAATACACCCACAACCCCAAACAGCACTTTGTACTATATATTCCCCAATTAACAACAATCTATCCAATCTATCAGTTGTACTATTTGTAATTGGATTACCGACTGCCTGAAAACCTACAGGGGATTCCAAATTCAATGGCAAACAGCAAGAAGATCTTGTTGCTTTCCAATGCTGCGTGGGCAACATTAGTAGACATGATGGGAGCCGACATTATTACTGGTCTTGCGATGCTTGGTATGTCTACAGTACAGGGTCAACCTGTGTAGATACCATGGAAATGCCACGGAGAGGCCATACCACAAGGGGGTTCTATTCACTCAGGCAACCATGTTCCTGACCGGCTGATAAACTACATGTAGAAATTTACTTTGTTATTATACAACTGATGTCTAGTGCTTTTGAATATCACATAAATGTGCTTCTAAAATTACTGTAAACAGTTACAGAGGTTTGCTACCAAACTGATGAGAATTTACTGGTTGAACTAACAATGTAACATAAAGCCTATCAACAAACATGCACATCACACATAGCTTTACTGTACACAATGAATCGGCAAAGATTTGATGTGATTCATCAACACAAATTATGAAATACAAAAACAAAAAATTGAAGGAAAGTATACAACCCACCTGACAGATAATGTAGCCAGGAGATCATGATCACTCAAACAACAATAATAAACACATTCATATGATTCACTCAAAACAAGTTGACACTCAAGGACTACATTTCTACATGAACATGTCTTTCTTAGAATTTAATCTTTGAAATGCTAGCAAGTCTCTATTCATTAATTTTCACATGTACCATTTTTCTCTCACTGTGAACAGACGTAATTAAATGATAATTAAATCTAAATGTGTGCACTGTGTAGAAGAACAATCAATCTGGAAATGTGTTTCTTGATAATGCAAGAGGCCTACATAATTGTCTCTTTCTATAGAGTCTCTCTCTCTCTCTCTCTCTCTCTCTCTCTCTCTCTCTTTCTATTGATTGTAAAGAGGTCAACAGCAACACTTGCAGAATGAAAATGCAGAATCCCTAGTGACATGTGCGATGTAAAGTGCAATAAATGAGCTCCAATTCACTCCTATTGAATCTAGTAACAGCTTGCCCCATGTGCTATAACCTATGTAGAGAATGTAGAGGGCGGGTCAAAGGTGCGAATTCTTCCTGGTCTGTCATAACAACACGCCAACTGCTCTTATTGCCAGCTGGTGCTAAGTTATCACATTCTAACCAGGGCAATACATAGCATAGCATCATCATGAAGTACACACATGCTACATGACTACAATGTTTACCCCGTAAATTGATTTGTCACTCTGCTTCTGACAAGTATCAAACATCCGGTAATCTGGTATGATTGCATTACAGTACAAATGAGTAATCTACATCTACTATTTGAATTTTGAAACATATTTTGTAACAAATCAAAAATCAAAAAAAAAATAGAGCAGATTGAATGTACATGTATTTCTTTGATCACGCAGTTGTGTATACATTGTAAATCAATATGCTACATAAATAAATGCAAGGTATCATAAGATATGTTGTTGCTATTGTTGTTATTATTAATTTCATTATCATCAACGTTATATAATCATTAATTTTATTATGAAGGCCTATACAAATAAAGTCATTCAGATTGTAAACATGGCATGTAGAGTACATCATTGACGTAGATTTAACTGTCTCTTACAAACATTAAATGCTGTGCACTTAAATACATCAGAAGTTCTGGGCATTGCTGGGACTTTAAACAAATGACTAATGTATATTGTGCAAATATATAATGTTCCCAGAGTCACAGTATATTTGTCATACTTGGCTTAGAGCCATGCAGCAGCAAACACTTGACCCCATTCTCAACACTGCTCATGAATATTCCATTCGATTATCAACTCTGTCCTGTCCTGCTTGCCATAGCTGCACACACAACAATCAATCAAAAAAACACAGCTTGGTGTTTTTCACCTCCACACAAACTCAGCAGTGACAGAGCTAAATAGAGAGAGAAGAGAGAGAGAGAGAGGGGGGGGCAGAGGCAGACACAATACTGAAGAATATGATAATTTATTATCCTCCTCCCCCTCTCCAATACCCAATGTACATGACACATCTACATACATTATAGGCCTACCTACAGTGTATGTAATGTACATACTGCATGAACATATACGGTAAAAACTACTGAATTAATTAGGTGATATTCGTGTAACTTGGTAAATTAATGCGTACAAAAACAAACATACAGTACTTTCAAATTAAACTGACTAATTGGGAAACGCACATTTCACAAGCTATTTATATTTTGAAACAACTAATAAACAATTCTGTTGATACTAAAAAGGTGGCACTGTATATGCATTTGTAGGCTACTGCTGATATGTAACAAATATGGAAATAAATACTGTGCATAATATTTATATGCCTTGTTTTGAACTTGCCACTAAAAAACAGGAAGGGGAGGAGAAAAAAGTAATCCTTTGATATAGAGAAAACTCTCCAAAACAAATATTTTGAAATAACAACTTCCTATTTTGGTCATTCCATTTAGTTGTTTGTTATCCAATCAAGGTCTAAAGTTGTAAAAACACAGACTATTCTTGGCTTGTTTTCTAATCCTAACATATTCAAGTAAATCAAAAGTGAACCAATGGAAGGGATTTCAAATATATGTCTATTAGATTTTTTTTTTTAAAGAGGTTATGTACTTATGTACAAGATTGCATAAACTTGAATCCTTTAAACTGTCTTCATCAATTTCATTGCAGGAGTAGTCTCATTACAGTTGCACTACTTTTTGCATGGCTTTGAAATTATAAAATCATCTGAACGTAAATGTAATTGATGAGTGACTGAATATTCAAACAAATCATTTTATTGACATTTTTTCTAAAATCTTCCTCTACTTGTACGTGTAGCATTACCCTATGTAAGATCAAATACTAAATATTTTATTCACATCAACCGTAAGTCTAATAATTGGATTACATAAATGTATGACTTTATAAGATGCCATGTTATGAGAAACTACAAGTTACTGCCACTCTATTGTACAGGAAAAAAACAGTGTCCAGGGGGTGTTTCACAAAGATCCTAAGTTGAACTTATCTCTAAGTTGGACTTAACAATTATGGAAAGCCGTTAGCATCTATGAAAATATTTTGTAAAAGTTATTTTAAAAGGCATAAAATGTTGATTCAAATCATTCATATTTTCTATTATCAATGGGATTTCATGTTCTTGATGTGGAATTTATAAAAAGTCTAAAATACTTTATTTCTCGCTTTTGAATATATTTATTTTAAGGCTACAAATGGCTCTCCATAATTTTTTAAAGTCCAACTTAGAGTTAAGTTCGACTTAGGATCTTTGTGAAACACCCCCCAGGGACTAATACAAATAATTTTGTAGAAAAATCAACCTGAAGCTATTTGCTGATTGTGCATTCAACAAAGCAGATTGAATCTTGTATAAGTCCACACCCACGTACATGTACGGCACATTTCATGTCCATGACACTGACAGCAGCTTATGTTCCATGTGACATTTAAGACTATTTATCTTATCCTACTTATCTCAGAGCTGTAATTCGAAGCTTAACGGTAATGTCATTAACAGCATGTCAAGATATCATGCAGTACATGTACCATACTCCCTATTGAGTAGGATGTAAATTACTCAGAGTTATGATGGAATACAAAACAATATTTATAGGTCTACATGCCGAAGGCTCACTAATTATACAGATCGAGCAAGATGAATAATTCATATGTTCATATATGATCTGATAAATGATCTACAAAATGAACTGGTGGAATAATACATTGCTAAATCTTAAGGTCTACACTTGCAGTGTATTGTACACGCCCTAGAAATTGTCATTTATATAGGCCGACATTGTAGAGCTATATGTACATTAGGTCAACATACATGCACATGTATAAATAAATATGTAATTCTTCCAAAGTAAATGCATTTTTACATGATAATAATAGGACTCCTAAAATAAGCAAGTCAATAAGTTCAAAATTTCAAATATAACATGTACTGAAATATATACGTATGTACATATATGTACATGTGCTAAAAGTACAGATGAATGTCTTGTGTTTCAAATGACCTACAAAAAAATGCAAAAAAGATGCCTTGATTGAAATTTTAAATAACACACAGACAAAGTCTCTCACATGCACATTACACATTGTTCTGCTCTGCTTGGCGTAAATAGCCTACATGTACATGAACTACATACATGCACTATTATATCGCATGGTGCTAATCACATATATTGCACAATGCATGAATGCATCCTCTTTACAATGCCGACCTGGAAACGACATTGCACAATGTTAGATATTCTGACTCGTCCTTATTAGTGGAGTGTGCCAACAGAAGGCATGCTTTGTGCCTGGTAATCAAATGTAAATCTTACCCTTAGGTCTCGCTATGAGGTCACAGCACTTTACACTCTTTGTAATAGTCGGCTATCATATTCCACTATTTATTCAATATCTGATAGAACATGGATATTGCATGGCCCCCATCCATTTGACCCATTTACAATACAACCTACTTTCTTTGTCCAATGTCTGCAATAGGCAATGCATACAAATCTTATCTTTTTTTCCCTTCTGGTCCAAGACATGCAGCCATGCCAATATGCTTATTAACTTCACGAGGAAATTGAAATACCTTTCTTTTCGGATGCAAATTCAATCATGATTGAGTTCTCTCTCTCTCTTGCTCCTTCTCTCTTTCACAATACATTCCTCCCTTCTAATATCTGTCCCCCTTGGACAAAAAAATAAAAATACAAATCGGCAGACTCTCATATCCTCGCCTTTTTTTCTTCTTCTTGACAGACAATAAGGCCATACCCACAACTGTAACAAACATTTGATTAAACGCCTCTCTTGCTTTTTCGCCACAAATTATACCAGGCTGTGGCCTTCGATACACATTGCTATCAGAGTAAACAAATGTAGGTCACCAAGAACTACACAAATATAAACAGTGATAGCAGATTCTAGCAGCTGAGAATTCCAGTCATGTCAAGATTGTTGTTTAATCTCTATTAATCATTAACACATGAATGACAAATATGTATCATATGTGTACAATACATGACATGATTACCATACTGTCCATGTAATGCACATGTACAGTATGTAATGTAAGTTTCTACACTTGGCATGTTACATGATACACACAGTCTGCCAGATTCTAAATAAAGGTTACAGAATAATGCCCAGAAGATTCAATTAAGATTCAATTCTCTTCGAAAATTTGGCTTTCTATCAATTTCAAAAGGACTAAACTACATATTTTCATAAATGCACGAAAATAAATTATGATAAGAAAATTGGCAGGACTTGAGTAATTGTACAAGGCAGACATACTCTAGCAGTAATAACAGAAACTAAACCCAGTATATGATAAATATCTCTGAATGGTTTTCATTCATCTCAACATTTAAGTTAAATTCTGATAATATATGCAACGTGTAAACCTACATGTATACATGTTTTTACGTGTAGGCTTAGATGTGCTTTGCAGAAGAATAGTCTAATTTAGATTGCACGTTTTGTTTTTGTTTTAATTTTGTCAAAATATACCAAGCCCATCCTTTTTTACAAGGTTCAATATTCTGTAAAAATCTAATACGTCATGGCATCAATTTAGCCTTTCCACCCAATGAACTTACTACAGTACATGTACATGTTTACACAAACCTCAAGGTAACAATGGGACAAAGAATATTTGCCCGTTTTTAAATCTAAATGCTCAGTCCGTTTCACTTCTCAACCATTCAACAACTGCCCTATTATACAAGATTGTGTTCCGCTTCCACAGAACAAAACAGTGTCAATAGTAGCAACCCGTAAACAGCATATCCATACATGTATAGGAAGCATATGTAAATGTACATGTCCCGTAATCGTTTATTATTTGCTGCATGACCAGACTTTTAGAAATGTTGATATAGAAGGAAGAACATTTCTACACACTTGGCATAATGCTAAAGGTAAATGCATTAGAATTTGAAGTGCTAAATTCTATAATGTAGTGGAGCGAAAGGATAAAATAAACTGATGCTCTACCAACCTGTTAGCCAGATCTATACAATAGGGTGTCTACATAATAGACCCATTCTGAAGATAACAAAGAGCTGTTATGTAAGCAGGTAGTGGCTTCTGTAAAGACAGTCTATTCAATATCCCACACAAAGGCCATTCTGGAAAGAACTACAAAGGAATTCAGCTACTGACAATTCAAGGAAGAAAAGCTTTCAAACTCTTCCCTTTTGTTGACACAGTATTCTGAGAAGGTTAAAGGTTGTTTTTTTCTTCTTATCCTTCATGTATTTTTCACAAGGTTGGTTGGTTGGTGTGATTCTCTATCTATTGTGTTGTGTGACAGTAGAATGGACCTTCTTGACAAAGCAGTATGGGAGTTGATTGTGTATCATCTTGATTTATCACCTTTTCCTTAACCCCCAGTCTTGTGGCCACAACACACTTCAATGCCCATAACTTTATGGGCCTGCATGTACATGTCACAATGAACATGTCACAATGAAAACATTAAACAGCACATCGTCGTGCCTGGCACTCATTTGATCTCAGTAACAATAGCACTGTCCTCCAAGATATACAAATGTACATGTATGCAAACTCTTTCTCCAAAAACATTATATAATGCAGCGGTACACCAAATACATTTTTTTTTTAAGAATACAAAGCAGATAGCACTCTGAATGAATTTATAATGAGGCTTAATGATAAATCCTCTTTCCATATTGTTTTTTTTTTATTTTGTGAATAAAATCTGTTTAATAATTCAAAAGAAAAAATCCATATTGTTTTGTGGTTTTTCTTTTGATAATTTTTTTGTAATATCTCCCAAGCTTATCGGTAAACGCATCATAAATCCTGTGGTATGGTACAGTACAATTTTGTTAACAATATTCTATTAGACCTACATGTACACACTACCTTTTCTGAAAAACACATTGTGCAACAGGCTATACACTACACTTGCATACAGCATTCCAGCATGGGAACTGCATGCACACCAATGCAGAATATCCCATTTCTGTCTATCCATTACCAAAAAAAATGGAGGCATAATATATGAGTCATGTATGGACGGTTGTCTCTGGAGGGTACGTGTTCTTTGCCTGACGATGTGACAAGGGGGTGAGTCTGAGGGCCGACACCACTGCTGTGAATCTGTTTAGCCACCTGCCTTCATACTGCCAAGTGCTTATTACACATCATATCTTCAGGTCTCCTCCAAATATGATCGAACAAGCTCTTGCAGCGCAGTAGAATATATCTGCGCTTTACAAATGAATATATTGTTATTATTATTATATTCAGTTGAAAATGGCCTCAAACTGCAGAGACTAATTTGAGACGGTTTCAAAACCCTTTGTATAAATGAAGTCTCTTTTACAAAAATCAGCATGAAATAATGTTCAATTGAAAGATAAAATCTGTGTTTAATTGTAAAAATTAAGCAATTCAAGAGTCATTCAAAATAGTTTTCTTCCTTCTTTCATTTTTAGAGCATTTGTATGTACAGTGTACATGTACGTATATAATCCAATATGTGCATACTTCGGATAAATTCCACCCTTTTCCTTCCAAATATCTGCATCTATGATATGATTTTGTTCCATTTCAAGCCTATAATATGTACAAGGAGTTTGTGATTTACACATGTACTACATGCCCTACTTTAATTGTATTTGTAATGATTCTCATCAACATCTAATATCAAGTGAAATCACAGTACAAGTGTATAAGACAGGAATGAATGTAAGTTGATCACATAAGCTAAGAAAAATATTTGTAACATAATGCGCATGTACATTACATTGTTGTATGTGACTGTCTACTGGCTATCAAAATTGAATAACCTCCATACAGTGTCAACTTTCCCATTAAAATGAATACACACAATAATTCTCCTTTAATTTATCACGAACTGCTCTCCTGCACACACACATATGTACATGTACACAGAGTCAACATAGCTGTATTGACAGATGAGAAGAAAAATGCAACCTTCACAGTATGTTATTCACATACAACAACAACCTGCATTGTTCTACTATACAGGAGGTCATATCCTTTGGTTTGGGAGCTCAGGAAATGGATCTTCAAGGTAAAAGTCTGTAACATGATTAAACCTGGCAATGAAGGAACATAAATTCAGTCAAATAGCAAGCAATTTCATTTGACCTCACAAAGGGTCAAACAGTCGATCATACCCATAAACAGGAACCAGTGGAAAAGAAATGTCCCTGCCTTATTATAACTGGCATATGTTGAATACAGACTCAGGTCAGTTTCTATTTACAGAATATGGTATATCATTATCAATAATATCCTGAGATTAGGCTTACCCTACACCCTTTTCAAACATTGAGTTTAAAAAACTTACACAATAAAACGTAAAACAGTGTACATATTTAAAAATAGAAATGTAACGAAACTACTTGGAGGCATTTCTTTATTTTCATGCAAAATCATTAAGAGCCTAATATTCATGTACTTTTAGCACTTCCCCATACATTATCTGTGAGTTGGCTCCATAATATAGTCAGGAATTTGTTTTCCGAACATCCTTAACTCCTTAACCCTAATAAGGCCGGGCTATTTTAGTTCTTAATACGGCCGGGGGGCATTATGGCCCCCTTAAGATCTCGGCCGTGAAACGGCCGATCGCCAAAATTTGCATGCATGTCAAGTGAAGTGTATAGAATAATATAGCAATTTCAATTTTTGAAAAAATTACTCATTTGCATATTTATGGTAAATTATGCAAATAAGGTCAAAAATTCATATTTTTACCCATAAATCATATATTCTTCATATTTAAGCTTTCTTTTCCACTACATATATTTGTTAGACCATTTGGAATAATAATACGAAAAAAAAATTTGGAAAGCTAGGTTATTCCTTATGTTATCTATTGTTTTGATAATTTCTTATGTATTTCATTGTTTTTTTCACTTATGTATTTTATTGTTTTTGTTGTTTTATTTCATTTCTAACTTTAATTTAACTATTTCGACCCCCAAAACAAACACCTACACTTTAAACAAGACCAAATAACCAATGCTTTATCTCTTTTTAGGAAAAATGATATTTCCATATGTTTTGTACACAAATCACGAAAATGAGCGATTTTCGGGCCGACATGTAAAGACAAAAGGTCACGTGACTTTGTAACGGTAGGTCCGATTTTCAAAAAAATTGTTTTAAAAGATGCGCAAGACTCGAAAGAATAAAGTCATGAAGCGGCGGGCGTCATCCGTATGCGTTCCCGAACAATCAGAAAAATCGCGGAAGGGGGCCATGATGGCCCCCCCCGGCCTTATTAGGGTTAAGCACTAGAATACTTCATGTCTACCTGTAGGAATTCATACATGTATGTACCATGTCCATGAACATATCTTGATTGAATCAACTATGTTTACATTAACAGTAACATGTTAAACAATGTAAATGCATGCACATCACTCATTCTTGTTGCCATTTATTTGTTATTTACATCCATGTATAGTATTTTCGAGCTCATAAATAATGTGAGGAAATCAAACAAACACTCCAAAATATTATCAATAACAATCCTAATCTTTTTTTTTTAATGTTCCACTGACTGAGCAGCGAGTGTTGATAACTGTCCCTCTTTTACCAAGTGGAGAAGTAATACTGGTTTACATAACAATGGAACCAAGGCCCTGTAAAGTGGTGGGCCATTCTTCTGGAGTTGATAGAAAGGCATTGAAGCTGAAAGGGGAAGCTGTTTGCCTGATCCCTCCTTTCTTTGTGTCTCATCCTGTCTGCTTGCTTTTCAACTTCTATACAATGAGCACCTCCACCTCAAAATCGGTTTTGTGGGGTAAAATAAAAGAGAAAGAGAACACAGGCTCGGCAGAAATGAATAGGGATACTATACCTTACTACTTTTATGGATCAAAGCTCTGTACACAATCGATACTGCGCCCCATGCTAAAACTACCATTTTAATGTGGAGTGCAATACATGTACGTATGCTACGTATAAAACAGGTAGGCCTACAGTTTATACAATGTATATAGGCCCTCTATTACAGGTTTTATAAATGTTTGATATGCATAATGCAGTAATGTAATACCCAAACAAAATAAGTTAAATCTGGTAAACAAGTTTCCATATGGCCTTGATGGGTCCATTATGAAATATAATTTTGATGAAAATAACATAGTGTTTAATTTCACGTGGGAAGTTGAAAAGTACAAGGGAAGGGGAACTGACATTTACACACATGTATGTATCTGTCCATTTCCACAAGTACACGGACTGGACGACATAAGGTAGATCATATGAAAAGTGTGTGTACTAAATCCCATAGAAATGGATGGACACACTGTAAGCCCCTTTGTACTGTCTGTATACTACTTGGGTCAAGTCTGGAAAAGCTATGATGAATCTGTCCTTGACAAGAAATTGAACTTGTACAGGACTGATAGAAGTTGACATGCACTTCATCAGCATCATTCATGATTATAAAAGGAGTGATAAGAACAACATGAAAACGTGCTATGCCTGTTAGAATGTGGAGAATTCACAAATAGCTATGTACCACATACATGCATAGACCTGAATGTAGAACATTTGTAGAAAAAAATACTATTTCCTACTCAAGATTAGGAACTGGTAATATGTGTTCTGATGTACAGGACATGCACAGGGCTTAATCATTAATCTGGCTCCCAGACAAAATCTGCCCCACCCCTCAATGAAATTGTTCAAAGAGATTTGGAGGGGTATGGAGGGGAAAGGAGGGGTGAGGACTCATTCAGCCTTCCAAATTACCAATCACAATTTTCAGGTTTGTAACAAAGGACTGGCTTATACTTTACTAAGAAAAGCAGTCATTATGCTTTAAATTATTAGGTTTTCATGCTAGGAATTTTCAAAAGAATAACATTGGCCAATTACAAATTTCCTTGACAACAAAGCTCTAAAACATGTACATGCATATAACTGCACTCGCAGTTTCATTCTTTCAACTTTTCTTCTACATGTACAAGTCAACATATGAAGGAGTATCATATAAAAACAAAAATCGTATATTCCATTTTTTTTCCTGGTTGAAACATTCTCTTGTCAAAACTGTTCCATATTCCCGTATTCAACAGCAACCCTGTCATGAAGATTATGACATGTCACAGACATTACTTTAGAGAGTGTGTTTGACACCACAGTATCATATAACGCATACTTTCAGCGAAACGACATTCAATACTTTTCTCATTCTCCTCGTCCAATGACATCGAGGTGAAACAAACCAAATTGCGGTCTCCTGCTAGAAAAAATCTGAAACCCAAAGGTAAATAACACCCCAAAAAGTGCCTGATTCTGTCGTTTTTGTTTTGCTTTTTTTGCCGTGTTGGCCTAATTAAGAGCGTAACGAAATACGACTCAGCCTGGAGTCATGTAATTCTGAACTTGACTGACTGGAGGAAGAGCTCTGCCCCACAGCATAGTATTTTCATCAGAAATAGCCAGTGCCTCCTAGCTACTAGCCACAAGACCTCATTATAAAGTGTAGAGTAGCTGGCAGTATATCATTACACACTCAGCCAGCTCTCGCTAGATTAAATTTCCACATGACAGGTCAACTCCTTTTTAATATCTTGCGGGTTCTAGAGCCAGTCCATAACAAATTTGTTTTGTTTTTTACATGTGCCGCATACATGTATATATCTACTAAAATATTGAAATGTACATGTTGTATGTTTAATCTCTTTATAATTTACATGAACAAGTACATACCCTTACTTTTAATACCAAAAATAAGAGTTGTCAGTTCATTGACTTCAGCTCAGTGCACCTGCCTTATCTATTATTCATGACAAAACGATCATTAAATGCTCAGAGGCAGACTTGTATATAAACAAAGTGACATTTCTTAGAATTCATTGGCATTTCTAATTATTGACAAGTGACAACCCACAAAACGACCATGAAGATACTGGTAGTATGCTGAAACAGGCTTTCATTACTCTGCATGTGGATACATACATAGGTTAAGGGGTAACTGATGCGCGCCATAGCCAGCTAGAGATACACTACTGCCTAAATGTTTTGGCAGCGGGCTGCGGGCGCGGGCAGGAGTCCATTGCCCGCTCGGGCGCTACCCGAGGTTCGTTTCTTCTTTTCAGCCTCAAATTGCAAGATTTCGGGCAGATTTCGGGCAGATTTCGGGTAGATTTCGGGTAGATTTCGGGCAGATTTCGGGCAGCTAAACATAACGCACGCGCGGAATTCGGGTAAGCACCCGAACTGCGAGAAGTTCACGATGTTCGTTGCTATGCGCCGTTACTATGCGCGCAATGTTTGTGAAGGATGCGCATCTGCGTGCAGTGCCACGAGGCTTTGTGGACGTCATAATGGTTATCTACAAACGTCATAATAGTTCACTTTGCAAAGCAAAAGGGTGGTTGATTTGATTGCTTTGATTTCCAGTTGACCAAGTTGAAATAAACAAAACGGAAGGAAATAAATAAAATCAATTTACAATGTAAGTGGCAATTATTTTCTTGGTTTGTATTGTCAATCAAATGGGCAGTTGTCTCTTCGCTTTGACGTCAACTTTCGTGTACCGCCGTTTTTTTCTTTCTCCAGTCGGATATTTACATAATTGACAAAAAATAACTGTCTGATATGAGGATCAATTTTTAAATTAAACTGACATTCATCAACCTCCCCAAATCTGGCTAAAGTTTGCCTTCACTTTTCTTTATCTGGACCTTACCGTTATGATTGAGAAAAAATAAAATATATAATTGTAAAACATCAAAATAATTATAACTTATAAATATAAGTACTTACTTTCAGCTAATCTGTCTTTTCTTGAAGCAACTGCACGCGATGAGATTGGAAATCACACACAAATCCGATATTAAAATAATAAATTCTTAAAATCACATGGCCGTTAATAATTACCCGATCTATGATTCTTATGAAGCTTATGAAGCTTATTAAGTGACGAACTACAACCAGTAATAAGGCATACATAATGTTTATAATTTCCTTGACATTCCCTTATCAAGGAGGAGTCCATTATACGTGGAGATAAAATCCAATTCATGCAGATAAACTAGTGATGCCTCACTCAACTACATTTTAAAATCATCAATGTTTCAAACGAAGTCATGCAGATAGCCCTGTCCATTAGGCGAACAAGGCTAGGACTCGGACTCCCCTCGATCCCCATGCGTTCTTAGGTCGGTGCCAAAATGACGGCTTGAAACGCTTGAAAGTATAAATACCATCACGTTCTCTTGCGCCAAATCATCAAAGAGGTCGAGGGCGGTCCTTGCAATTTCTTGAAATTTTAGGAAAGATTCGAGATACAATAACCTTCTTAAGTCAAAATACATGACGATATAAATAATGATTGTAATATAAATACTCAAAATCATGTCTGGCTGTCTGTCATAATCCATCTATTCTAAAAGGGAAAATGTACGGTATTACTTGCAATCCAGCGCGAAAGCAAAGGAGGTTTGTTTTGCCGCATGATCAACAGTTTCATTCATAAAATTATCATGTGACGTCAATTATATGAGCGGTCCAATCACAGGTCATGATGCGCTTATTTTTTTTTACCCAGACGACGAAGATCTGTCATTTGCTACAACTATCAAGGTTTGCGCCTTTTTTTTCTTTGTACAAACCGCGGCGGCATGTCTAAAGGGTGGGCAACTTCACGGAACAAAGCTTCAGTAAACAAATTCAAATTTCAAAGGGGATCGCTTTGTGTGGAAAAGGAAAGTTATTGCCCAGTTACTGAAGAGATGTTGCGTTGTTCTGATGACGCCGATTGATCGATGGTGACCGTAGTGCATGATGATGATGATGATGATGAAAATGATGGCTGCATATAATGATGGTGATGATTAAAATGATGGTGTAGAGAGAGACCCCCCCCCTCAAAAATATATTTGTATATAAATACACACACAAGTCAAGATAGCATGACGATAAACATAGTAACAATGAAATACGTAATATAGATGGAAAATGAAAAATCAAAATTAGAGTAATACATAAGGAAATAAAGAAATACATGAGGATTGAGGAAAAGATAGAAAATGATAGAAAGAAATCTAAGAAATACATAAAGTAAACACATTTTCGAAGGAAACCAGAAGAATGATTTACAAAGAACTAAATATGGACAGAAATAAGGATATGAACAAAAAACATGATTGATAGAATTGAGAAGGAACAAGGAATTAAGACATGAATACAGGGAACGAGAGGAGGAAAGACTTTGAAAAAGACATGAGGAAAGAAAATGAGAGAAGGAAAGATAAATAAGAATAATTGTACATCAATAAATATACATGTAAGGAACCGTATCAGGACAATTAAAATATAAAATATATATATCTGGAGAGAAGGTGAAACAAAGAAAAAGCGGATAAGATGATGAAGTAAAGATTTTAAAAAATGCACGCGCTTATTTTTCGGGGCAGAACTTCTTTCTCTCTTTCTCTCTCTCTCTCGAACGAAGGTTCAATCATCACTTCTAAGATCACGTGATCTTACCGCGCGCATACATAACTTCTGAGATAACAACATGTTGCCATGACTCGAAGCCCTTTGTTTAGAAACACTTGAAACATAATGTGAAATTTACTCTCTTTGTCATTTAAACATTCAATTCATTGGCGAAAAATTGGAATTTCCAATCGATAAAGCTCTCTGCTTGTTTCGTGTGTGTCTGTTTTATTTTCTATTTAAATTTTCTTCTTCTTTTTCTTCTCGTTCCTTTTCTTCTTCTCCCCTCTCCCCCACCTCTTTTTTTTAAAGGGGATAAAGAGGCACGTGTTTTTCAAGTAATTTGTGAAAGGTAACTCGTTGGTTTAGGTGTTGCGCAACAGAAATAAAATATCCGTTATCACACGCTTGTTTTGATCCATCTCGATTGTTTCGGGCGTCATCCGGCTTGAATCCTATCCCCGGGTCTAATAATCCCTCGGTTGCTTTTAATCAACACTAATCACATGTACATTCCCAGAGTTCACATAATACATATCAACTCCGTTTCAGTTGCATATCGAGGGAGGAGGGGGGTTAGTTGTATAGTAGTTTCATAACGATTATCAATATTATTTTGTCAAGAAATAAAAGAAGCATATTTCATGATTTTCACTCGGACACACATGCACATATACGGACCATGGGATGCCAACTTAAATCCATTTACGGTGCCTCATAATTCTTTTCACTCAGACACACACGCACAACTGATCTACCCATCCCCAGAGTCCATTTAATTACATGTCAATTCCATTTTGTTGCAATCGGAGGGGGGTGGGAGTCTCAGTTCTTCGACAATTTGACAAGCAAAGAATAATAATAACAATGATGATGATGATGTTACTTATTATAATTGATGTTCACAGTAATGCCAACAACGTATACAAAGTTAAAATGAATTGAAACAAATAATGTTTCAGGACAATTACCCCCGGAAAACTACCCTGCCCCCAAAGACAACCGCCCCGGGACAATGAACCCCGGAAAGTGACCACCCCCCAGACGACAATTTTCCCCACCACCCCTTAAGAAATTACACCCTGAAGACAACCCCCCCCTGTTCATTAAAGGGAAGTCCACCCCGATAATAAGTTGGTAATAAAAGCAAATATTTTTTTTTAGGGGAGGAATTGTCCTCGGGGGTGATTGTGCAAGGGGGTAATTGTCCTCGAGGGTAAATGTCCACGGGGGAGTATTGTCCAGCTGGTAATTGGCCGGGATGATTGCCCAGGGGGTAAATCTCCTAGAACCGTAAGGAACAAGAGAAGGATATATATATCTGGAGAGAAGGTGAAACAAAGAAATACAAAACAGAAAAGATGATGAAGTAAAGATTTTTTTAATGCACGCACTTATTTTTCGGGGCAGAACTTCATCCTCTCTCTCTCTCTCTCCCTCTCGAAGGTTCAATCATCACTTCTAAGATCACGTGATCTTACCGCGTGCAACAGAATGAACAGATCTGTTTATAAATAACTTCTGAGATAACAACATGTTGCCAGACACCTTGACTCCAAGCCCTTTGTTTAGAAACACTTGAAACATAATATGAAATTTATGACCGCTCTCTTGTCATTTAAACATTCAATTAATTGGCGAAAAAAATTGGAATTTCCAATTGATAAAGTTCTCTGCTTGTTTCGTGTGTGTCTTTATTATTTTCTATTGAGATTTTCTTCTTCTTTTTCTTCTCCTTCCTTTTCTTCTTCTCCTCTTCCCCCTCTCAGCTTCTTCATCTCCCCCTTCTTCTTTCTCTTTTTTCCATCCCATCACCCCTCCCTTAAAAAAAAAAGAGGATAACGATTAAAGAGGCTCGTGTTTTTCAAGCAATCTGTGAAAGTAACTCGTTGGTTTAGGTGTTACGCAACAGAAATAAAATATCCGTTATTACACGCTTGTTTTGATCCATCTTGATTGTTTCGGGCGTCACCCGGCTTGACTCCTATCCCCGGTCTAATAATCCCTCGGCTGCTTATAATCAACACTAATCACATTTACATTCCCAGAGTTCACATAGGCCTATCAACTCCGTTTCAGTTACATTTCGGGGGGTTTAGTTGTATAGTTGTTTCATAACGATTATCAATATTATTTAGTCAAGAAATAAAAGAAGCATATTTCATGATTTTCACTCGGACACACATGCACATATTATACGGACCATGGGATGCTAGCTTAAATCCATTTACGTAAGGATACCTCATATTCCTTTTCACTCAGACACACACGCACAGCTGGTCTACCCATTCCCAGAGTCCAAATTCAAACTCATGTCAATTCCGTTTTTGTTGCAATCGCACGGGGTCTCAGTTCGTTGGTTATAATAAAAGCAGATTTTTTTTTTAGGGGATTAATTGTGCTCGGAGGGGTGGGGTTACCGTAATTGCCTTGGGGGAGAATACGAATGCGATGCATGCAGCGCGAGCGTACATGTAGGTCATTAGTTGACCTAGATATCAACGTAAGCTTCGCGTACGCGTACGTACGGCGTCGGCTATACGCTAGTATAGTTTACACAAAATCTAGTACCGGTATTGTAGTAAAGTATGACTTAGTTGTTGCAAAGAAAGTATCTCTTAATCCTTGGAATTAAAATATGGAGACGGGGAATGATGTTTCATTGGCATAATGTTACAGTGTAGGTGAGACAAAATTGTTTATTAGTCTGATAAATTAAACTTAGGTTAAATTGAGCCATTTTAAATTTTATTAAGTTTAGGCTAGAGCCTTAGACTAAAGTTAGGGTTAGAGGAGTAGATCCTTGACGATGTAAAGCCAAAGGTAGCTCTAGCTCTGACTTTATGCTAGCGATTGCCGGCCTAGATCAGAGGGTCTAGACTATACTAGGCTGCCTTACTAATATTGTTGTGTCAGTTGGTGAAAACCAAAACAATTTAGTGAGCGTCATTCCTGTACCTACCATACACTCTCCAGAGTCTCCTATACCTTTGTCTATAATTTTCGTGCGGTGCGATTTACATTTTAACACGCAAATTGCATAGGCAAATTGAGACGCAGTTGGGTCGCTCGACTCGACTTTTCAACGTGACGTCATCGGGTCTTGTTGCGTGCGAGTCTTAAGAACGCACGACTTCAGCACGCGCATCAGGCGAGTACCAAACTGCCCTCGGGCAGATTTCGGGTAGATTTCGGGCAGATTTCGGGCAGATTTCGGGCAGATTTCGGGCGCGACTCGAACATCGTTTTATCGGGTAGCGCATCACGGCCCGGAGCGCTTCAGCTAAGCGCTCCGGGCATCGTGTCAACCCGCTGCCAAAACATTTAGGCAGTAGTGTACATGTGCTTTATACCTTCATAAACAGACTTATCTTTGTCAGGCAAGCACAGGAAGACCAGGGTCACCCAAAGTTCACATTGCACTATCATGAAAGCTAGCCAAGCCAGCATGTTTGGTGCCTGTAATAATGAATACAGGCCTGTTACATGAAGGTTCAGCTACAAATAAATGTGACATTTTGTCAGTAGCTTGCCTTTGCCATGACGTAGGCAACAGCTCGGCGTGGAATCATCAAAAAGAAAAGACCTCGGCCTGTGCACTGTATCTCTCTACAGTATAAACAGGGCACATTGCCAATTTGTTGTCATCCAATCCACAATGCACAACTGTGCTTTCAGTTTCACAGTTTTGCAAAATAGCGATTTGATAGCAATCATCGCACACGTATCGCCTACACATACAATTATCCTAATTCTTATCCAAACATCTCCACTTCAATTTCTGTGAACATCCTACATACATTTTTCAACTTCTGATTTCTTTGTTAGATAAGCCAGGTATACAAAAGATGTTTTATGCCTAAATAATATATTTCAGCTTTCAACCTTTTAGAATAAATATAGGCCTCTAAGAGGTGACTTTTTTAAAAAGCATTTACAAAGCAGAAACAGGTCAAGAACACAGTAAACAAAATAATCAACTTTTTCAAAATCAATTTTTCAAAATATGGCGTAGTAGTGCAGACCGAATCGTGCAAAAAAATAGAAATGCTTCATAGCCTTGCAAGCCTGCTACATGTACAGTACATTTTGTAGGTAGGTCGCATTTATAAAAGATGTTAAACGCACATTTTTGTTGAGCTGCTTATTTATATTGTAGGCATACATTGTACCTGTACATGTGTACATGTACATGGAGGCTATACACACAATTCTCTCATGTATATAAGATTTTGAAGTTTTGAATACCGGTAATAGAAATGGCATGCGTTTACACGAAATCAAAAGGGAATAATTTTAATTTTAGTTTGACTAACAATGAAATGCAATGTCAGACGTTTATTTCAGTTTTGTATAAATATTTTCATTACAGATTGACAAGATTTAGCCTTGTCAAATATGTACAGGTACATGTATATTAAACTCATTAAAACTTTATTGTAATGTTTGTTGGGACTCGTGAATTGTATGCAGGCTACATGTACATGTACAACCATACCAGAAGTAAACAAACAGCATTGAATCCTGATGAAGTGGGAGGGAGAAGGAGGATTCATAAAACACAGGTGTTCTATGAACTCATAAGGTCAAACTCAATAAAGCCCAAGGCCCCTTTTCAAATATAAGCAATCAACTACAAGGAATGCAAAACTTTTCTATGGTACATGCCAAACTCCCAGCTGGTTATCTAAACAAATAAACTATCATAAAACATGATTATATACAGGTATTTTACAATAATAAAGTGCAACAGTTGCTTATAAAGTTTATTAAAGAGAAATATGCAAGGGACTAAAAGTAATATCTTGAAAGAGAAACCATTTTTATGATCTAGTATTTATTCAGCAAAATAGACAGTGCAGTACTACAGTAGAAAATCATGGTACCCCATAATTAATCTATGGTGCAACTTAACACTAACAGTAATGATGTTAAAAGGTCTACAAATAATGTGCTACATATAAAGAATATTATACAGGACTACTCAACGAGCCATGGAGGGAAAGATGTCGCATTTATCTCTGCGAGACAAAATCAATCACAAAGTAATAGGCCAGAAAACAAAGATTAAAGACATCATGGAGAAAGTCAGAGAATCAAAGTGGAGATGGGCTGGGCATGTAGCAAGACTTCAGGACAATAGATGGACAAATCGTTTAACAGAATGGCAACCAAGGACGGGAAAGAGAAGAAGAGGAAGGCAGAAGAGAAGATGGAGAGATGACCTAACATTATACATGGGAACGGCCACTTGGACTAGGACAGCTAGAGACAGAAGAGAATGGAAATGTTATGAGGAGGGCTTTGTCCAACGTCTGGATGAACTATAGCCTGATAGATAGATAGATAGATAGATACAGGACGTTCTTTTTTTATGATGTCTGAACATCTACATGTAGTACAAACCATGTCTACAGGTAACATACTGTACATGTACATACACGTATGCCTATAATTTTCCTGTATTAATCTTTTTAACCGTACTTGTTGTTTTCATATACTTTCCTACATGTATGCACATGGGGCACATTTCATGGTTGTAGAAATCAGAATTTGTTTGTAAAATCTCTTTCCTGACTTTCTTGGGGATATTATTATGGCTAAACACATTCTCATGTCATCCCTTCTGGATAGAATTGGAATAAAAATATATGTCATGTATTAGGCTTGAAAACTATTTTGAACAAGCAAGTATCATTGAAGGGAGCTTAGTCCTTGTCAAATAAAAGACATGTGGATTAAGGAGATCAAAAAGAAGGCCCTTCTCTATTATAAATCAGTCCACTGCACAGTGTAATGGGCATAAAAGTACTTTTTCAGAATTATAATTTATCTACTGTACATCTACATGTACAGAACCTACAGCAAAGAGAGCTCAATAAATTATAAAAAATAAACATACATCAATCAACTGTTAATCCCACGATTATTCTTAAAAGTTATAGTTGGGTAAACATATTGAAGGACATGGGAGGAAAACCTCTCAGTAAGTTGAGATAGAAAAAAAACATTGATTTATTTTCATAATTCATATTCTAAATAAATTAATTTACAAGCATATATAAGACAGTCATCCTCCATTACATAATTAAAATGGGATAAAAGCATACATACTGTATGTACAGTAGTTCTACACTTATGGGGCGTTGCAAGAAAGTTGCAATTGATTGCAAGTTGCGATTGATTGCAATTTGCAAAATTTGCAACTGCTATTTGCAATCGATTGCAACTCAACTTTCTTGCAACGCCCAAATAGTCTCCTAAATTTCCTTGGATTTTGTTAGGATTTAAGTTTTTGACAATTCAATGAAGTTAACTAGATCTAGCTTTTATTCTCCCCTCTCTTTCTCTCTCTCTCTTACTAATGGGGCGATGCAAGAAAGTTGAGTTGCGATCAATTGCAAATTTGCAATTAATCGCAAGACTTGCGCTTGATTTTGGAGATTTGCAATTGATTGCAACTTTCTTGCAACGCCCCATTAGTTTTACAATGTTCTGTGTACCTTAAAAATTAAGAAGAACATAATTATTGCAAACCAGACATTAAATTGTGTGCTTCATCAATTTGTTTTAGATACCATTCATATTTATTGGGAGGGGGCTTGCAATGTTGTAGAAGGCCCTTGATACTTGTAACAGGACAACAAATTGCATGTTTCTCGAGCTTCAACCATGTGCTTCAATCTTCATTCCAACACAGCTGTACATTTTGATAGTGCAATTTTCTCACAAAACATGCGAGGTGGCTGACATCACAAGCGAAACCATGCCGATTTCCTTTCACAGGTTACACAGGTACATGCATATCCTGTTTGTTATCACCCTATATTTAAATTCATGTAAAATGAGAAGGTCCAACGTACTAACCGGTGCAAAGGTAATCACAAGGCCCATTTACACAGCCCAAACACCATTTTGAAAAATTGTTAGTTTTTTGCAATGCATTTTGCACTACCAGAGAAACCCATAAAAAAACTGCTAGTGTTTGCTCATTTAGTTGTTTTGGTGAGCAGTGCACATGCCATATTGCATCTCACATAAAAATGCTTACTACATGTACATGTGGGCTTAGATGTGATTACAAATATTGTAATTGAGGAAGCACTTACAATATGTAACAACAATGTTATTGATACTGGAATTTAATTACTATACCGGTTTGTAACACTACTTGTCAGCAAGCAATTTACAGGGAAGTGTGAGCTCTCCTAGAACTGGTTACAAATAATGATGCATTATAACATGGTGTCTTCTTTCATGGGGTGGTTAACATTGACCATAGTTTCAAAATTACTCTGTACATGTACATATTAAATTTAACGGGTATGTTTATGAATTTTGAAAGTGTAAATCTGAGAAAATTCAAAAGAGATACACCTGTACAGGACTTACAATCTACAAATATTCTGCTGTTACATGTAAGTGTTAGGGTTGGTGGAAATCCTGGCATAGGGTTAGGCGATCAGAAAATCTGCTTGAACCGGTGCCCCTCTTGCAATCATTAGCTAATGATGCTGCAGTTGAGCATACCAGCAGCGAACCCAATACATGCCTGTTACCAAGGCCAGAGCGAAGGGAGGCAAGGCATGACAGCTATGTGAGCTGCAGAGCAAACGCGGAAAACAGATCATCTAGAAGGACTCCATTGTTGGTTGTTGTTTGTAGAGGGAAATGCTCTGACCCATGGATATGAGTCATGGGACCTGACTGTAGGATGATCACCATTGCCAACTTTCCCCCCAGCTGTCAGTCTCATGGCCCTCAAGATCAAGCAGTGCGCTTGGCCAAGGAATATTGCATACCAAAATACTAGTCTAATTAAATATGTATTTATCCCTGTAACAGATGAAATTAAAGGGGGTTACCATTAATGACTTCATACGACTTATGAAGCAAGGTGAGAATAGTAATGTATCATTACTAAATAAAAAAACATGAAGAATACCTAGAGAACACTGTAGACCTATCATTAATCTACACTATATGCACCTTTTAGCCATTCTCTGGAATAGACAGATATGGGTTCATGCCATTTCGAAAATTATTGAAGAATAAAAAGCATTCCTAATTCAATTGACATTTTTATTTCACTACAAATTAAATAGGGTGGACTGTCACAAATTATCCACACAACATGTAGGCTGAACTAGATCCACTTCCTGACATGATAGATTTAAGATGATAGTATTATTTCATAATGACTAACACAGATCTTGATGTGTTTCTTCCCAAGTCTTGAAATTGATCTCATTAAAAAAAAATCATTAGAAAAAAACCCACTTAGAACTACATGTACAGGCATGTATCAAAATGAAATGCTGCCTTGTATGATTACATGTACAGCCTTGTGTGTGTGAAATACCACTAATGCAAACAGCAGTGGTTTGAAAAACATGATACAGTGAAACCTGTATATAAAGACTGATCACGGAAGACAAGAAAATCTGTCTTTACGAGCAGGTGGTCTTTGTGGACAGGTTCCTTTAATATAAATTTCAATGGAAACACAAAATATGGTCTCTATACATGTACATGTAGACATACGGCCTCTAAAGCAGGTGGAATTCTAAGAAAGACCTATCTTATTTATTTTCAAATTTAATTTTAATTCAATTAGTCTTTTGAAATTGTTTCTACCTTCTTCATCAATTCTAGTTGTATTCTTCTTGCTACTTTTCTTATAATTTCCCATTCCCATTTCCACTCTTCAAAAGAAGAAAAAAAATCACAGACATCCCTCTGCATAAACATTATGGTAAATACAGACTCAACAGAAAGTACTGCCAGGACTACACAATTGTTATGTACATGTACAGGTAGTATCAAATGCCCAGCTACTAGTACCGGTAAGCCATGAACTAATTTAATTACATGTACACATACTGTATGTACATATTGTAGGTCCTACACGTAAGTTTTGCCTCATCACATGTTCTATTTCTTCACCCTTTTCGATGAATGTGTAAAATCTGCTGGTAGTTGAGACAGGGGGAAAAAATACTATGAGTGCTTACGAGAGTGAAACAGATCTTGCATTTTTCATAATAATGCGTCACAAAGTACACTGAGTATATGATGAATAGGAATGTAATCATCAAATACATACGTGGAAGTACACGTGCCATCCGGGAGGGGTGCACTTTGCATGAAGTCTGGATGTTATTGAATTACTGCCCTGAAAATAATATAGATCTGCATGTACTATCAGCGTTTGGTATGAAATCAATGCATCCTTATTTACAGTACTGAAGAGGGCAATAATGCTACTGGAAAAAAAATCAAAACAATGATGAACAAAAACATGTTTAAATGTATTAATTTGCATGAACTTTAATACAAATTTTGCATTTTGTGTATGAAGATATTACTTGGCAATTTGAAGAGAATGATTTGTACATACTGTGCATGTATGCCACATCAGTGTTTCTGAGTAGGATAGAAATTATCTAGTCAACATTGTATAGCAATAGGCCTGCATCCAGCGTGAAGCCACGCCACCGCTGTTTTGGTTAACAATTTGTTGCACAGCAGATGAAGCGTGAAGAATGCAATGATTCAATACAAGGTACATGTGTATGTCCTTGGCAAGCACAAAGAGATTGTTAGCAAGTGAAGATGCGACCACCACTGCCTGGCGACAACAACGGTTTGCATTTATTGACATAGCCATGATTGCGATGCAGCCACTGACTGCAACAGATAGCATTTATTGGCAAAGGCTACATTTATATTACAGAGGATGGGAATAGCTTATTACACGGACATGCCCTTCTGAACCCATTTACATTGTACATATCTCAAGATTAATCAAGAAGTCTGAATACTATATTCCTTGCTATACAATAGTACAAGTATAATCAGCATTGTGCAAGTACATGTACACTGCCTTCCATGTAGTTTTTTTTTCAATAATATTTCAAATCTTGTCTTTTCCTTCCTAATTATTTCGACCATATTAATAAAAATAGATTGATGCAACAAAACGACATATCAAAACGCATTGAGTTTGGATTTTGTAATTAAACATGATACATTAATCTGATGAATTGAATACAAGCTACAAACTTAAAAACTGACCAGGTCCATCCTGATACTACAGATACATACAATATCATCTTACAAACCCCTGTGTAGGTAATGTACACTACAAGAACTAGTAATTAAGTGAGCTCTACATGCTCATATCCTCTAATAAGCTATAATATTCTAAAGTGACCATTTTAAGCCTAACAATACTGTTAACCACACAATTTCCTTTTTTTAATTTACATGTACAAGGACGTTTTTATTTACCAAGTACAATGCTTCATCAAGAAAAATAATAAAATACATGATGCCTACACTGTATGTACATAATATGTACAACTGTTTTGACCTAACACAGCTATGATATCTGCTATGTTTTGTACATGTAGATAGATGAACATGTTAATGCCATCAATTTATCATATTTATTTGGAGCTTACAAAGTAGCCACCTTTTGAACATTCAGGGCTCCTTTCAAAGGAATTTTTAAGAGAGGAGTTATCAAAATAAATATATGTATAACTCAACTACCCCACGGGAAACTCTGTATTTTATTTTCTTCGTTCCTATCCCTACAATATTTATAGTATCACCTACATGTAGACTATTATGTATAATGCATACCTGTTACTTAGTTCTATTGTGTTTTAGAGCTCTTTTTATTAAATAACATTCAGAAAATTCCTCTGGTATTCATTGGCAAACAGACTAAATCAGTTCTGCTGGGCATTGTGGTATAATGCAATCCATCTCAAAATGATTCCCCCCACCAAGCTTATTAATGGAGAGAGCGAGCATCACAATGTGCATTCAACTTCAAAGATGGCAGCAGGAGAAAGACACAATGTACCCCTGCTGACTGGGATCAATATACTGACTATAATAAAAGGCTTAGCCGAATGCCAGGCATAACAATACATACTTGGCTGGGGAGAATATGACACTATGGTCCTATCAATGGCAGTGTTTGCGTGCCTCATTTCAATTGCTGACATCGATAATAGAAGCCTCTCTCTCCTGTGAACCCATAATAAAGGGCTATTCATGGAGTTTAATTTAAAATGGCAAGAGATGCTTCCTGATCATTAAATAGAGCAAGATTGCACAAAGAATCACGAAGTGGGAGTCAAGTAAATGCTAGCTATATCTGACTAACTCCTTTGAATTTGACCTTTACAGCCCCTTTTCCTGTTGGAACTTGTTATTCAAGTCTTATTTTAATCCTGCTTTTTATTCTGACATTCATTCTCATACATGGAGGTTGTCATGAAAGCATATATATAATGGGCCTATTTCAGTTCTTCTTGCATCAGGATACAAAATTTAATTTGCTCTCAATTCCTATGCCCTCAATGTATGCTCTCCCTAGTTATCAAAAAGGTTGTGATGAATGAAGATATCATAATTCAAAACATTTCTTATTAGAACTATCCGTAACCAAGATATGCAATGTGGGTGGTATGTCAAATGCTGCTCAATTCTTGATTATTCCTTTGCAATTTTACTTGATTGAATAAGAATAATTTATAATACATTTGTTTGACTTTATACAATAACAAGCTCATAATGCTGTACACTTTTTTAGCACATAGCATGCTTTCACACAACTGGTATGCACAAATTCATGCATGCATCTCCTTTATGTATACAATGGTTACCAATTATGACCCTGAGGTTTAAGAAAATTTTCTCTAGCAGAGCAACAATTACTTTGTCTGCATGCAACCTGCATGCTGACAATGGAAATAATAAACAGGTGATTGCCACAGTTCAAATTTGAATATATCTGTGAATGGGTCCAGTTAATGTTAACCGGGTAAAGATTATTCAACATTCTCTTTCAGATAGCAAAATGACACATATTTGTCAACAACAATTAAGTATTTTGTGAACCCTGGCCCACAAACTGTTTATTTTATATTAAGCCCACTCAGAATATACATACATGTACATGTATTTCACTAAAATGTAATGTGATTAAATCTAATTGGAATTAACCCCCCCAACAAAAAAGGTAATTTAGGTGAACTTCTATCAGTCATACATTTGCTAGTTTGAAGATGATGTAGAAATCACTGTTTTTCTTCTTATTCTATTTTCAGATAAAGAGAGAGATTTCTTTGCAATAATGAAGTCAAAGGTTTGCAATTCATTTTAGTCTTAAAACCAAAGTAAAGTAAAGTAATTAAAACGATTCTCTCTCACTTGAACTTGAAGCCTTCATTGAAATCTATCATTTGATCTTTACATGTCAGAAAATCAGTGAAAGTAAACACTATACACGAGCAATATCCAAGAGATCACTTTGAAATACATGACTGGATTTTTTTTTTTAAACATTAATCATTCAATGTCAAATAGCAAAACTTTAAATAGCTTATGATGACTTGAAATGTCACTATTAGAAACTGGAGCAGCACATTTTTCACATGACGTGCAAGGTGATATATAGAGAAAGCTACATTAAAGAAAAACAATTTCCAGTTGTTTTACTAAAAGAGACATTTTAGTATCTACTTCTAAATTGGAACTTCAAATACAATCTCAAGGCAAAAGTTTGTCTAAACTGCTGAATCAGATGTACATACATGTAGAGTCTACATCATTATCATAATGTAGTTTACATAATAGTACAAAACCCCAAATTTCTAATCTTCAAATTACACAACTCTCCTCTCAAGTTCTCAACATGCTAACTTCAACATAATTATGTAAAATTACCTTAATAGCAACACCTACAATCATAATGCACGGTCTTTGTATCACAAAATGTATATTTTCCATTACATTTCTCTCATCCTCAGATAGCCAAAGTCTACAACTCATTACCAACGCCGCGCCCGAAATTTCGGCGGCGTGCATGACACCGGCGGTGGTCACAGACTCGCACATTCATTCATCACTCGTCGACACGATAATAATTCGAGTTTCCTACCCATATTGTACGCAAACAGACACACTTTTTTCATTGTCAACCCATGTACTTTATAGTAAATGTATTGAATAAACTGAATACATTTTACTAGATAAAGATACTATCGTGGAATAAGTAAGGATTCACATTTTCGTTACATCAATTTTGAATTGGGTTACTTACGATAGCGTCTTTCCCTCGGCTTGATTTATCCACTGCTCGAATCACTCCAGCTCTCCATTTCCACTCACTAATTTTTGAGATTTTCGGCTTCGACAGGCCACTGACAACCAGGAACCGTTTTCCTACGAGTTCCTCACGTTTTAATATTCCCATCTTGTAATATCATTTCGAATAAATTTCTGCTGAAAACTGTAATTAATCGTTGTTTTCGAAGGTATGCGTGTGGGTATAGCAACCATAACACGGTCGATGCTAAATCGCATAGGCCAGGCGAAAAACTATGCCGTACGTATTACGCGCTATACAGGATTTGTTCGTAGTGCGCATGAATCGTAGCATACGTGCTTAGTCTTCACAAGGGCAATGTAAGGTCACAGGTCGAGACTTATCACACAAAAAGTAAACTTGAATGGCGTAGGAAAGGGATAGTGCCATAATATGCAAATATACTTCCGCCTGTACTATACTCCAAGGGCCAAATCTGCACAACCACGTGCGCTTGCTTTTTTTCATTTTTCTTCACAGTGCTTTCCATGCACGCATGTTTGAGATTTTGACTGGTCACATGTATGATGATGCATCATTGATTAACGACGCTATTTATACGAAATGTTGCAATAATTTATTTTCCATTATACATAATTATTTTGCTTTTTTTCATTTTTCTTCACAGTGCTTTCCATGCACGCATGTTTGAGATTTTGACTGGTCACATGTATGATGATGCATCATTGATTAACGACGCTATTTATACGAAATCTTGCAATAATTTATTTTCCATTATATATAGATAGATAGATAGATAGATAGATAGATAGATACATACATAGATACATACATACATATTTTAAACAGGAGGCGGCGCCAAAACTCAATTTGAAAGGTTCTCACGCGGTTTGTTAATGTCTAACAGGCAAAAATATATGAAGATAAGAATGTCTTCTCTTTTTTAAGGGGGGGGGCATGTTTAGCACATCGCGAGTGTTGAAGCGCCCCCCCCCCCCCGCAACGCTGTATCTGCATGATTTTGCAACAACAAACAAACAAACAAACAAACAAACAAAGAATCGTGTGACATTCAACGAAAGGCTCATGCCAATCATGGGATAATGTGAGCCTGCATCAGTTTTTTTTTCGGTTTTCACTGGGCATTGAAGATTTGTTTTAAGGGGGGGGGTCGAGGGGCGTTGAGTGCAACGCAGGAGAATTAACAAACATTCATACACAAATGGTTGCATAGAATGGTGTTTCTCTATTCGTTATGTCAAGGCGGCAGAGCTGCAAATTCTATTTCTACCCGCGGGATTCACATCGGCCTAGCCCAACAGTTATCATGTACGTTGTACAATTTTGCTCGTGCAACTCACGGGGCATATAATTATAATTTATGCCTATTCTTGTTTTTGCGTAATTGTCTGATTTAACGTCGACCTTAATTGCAACAATGGTACTTAATCAGTTTCTTCAGCTAGCTGACGTAAATTCGCTGCATAATGAATGAGGTTAGGTGATGTAGTGTAATGCATCATGTGTTACAATAATTCTACGCCTCCTCATATGATTCCCGGAAAACATGACATACAGAGACGGCATATATAATTTATATACGACATATTTTCGAGTTAAAATTTTAAAATGAAAAAAAATTGGAGCTTCAATAGCAAGTTTACTTAGGTCGTGTGAAGTAAGGCTACCCTGCAATTTTCTAATTTTGTTATGTCAAGGAGATAAAAACGATAGATTATCATATTTTGTTTTTCTTTAAAAAAAATTGTGTGACTAAGTTAGTGAATATAATGCCAAGTAAATTTGATACCTATAGTTTCTCGTCCGGATTCTGTTTAAATGAGAAGCTGACAGAGGTTATTTTCAAGCTCTCTATTTCCTGTTATGTTGTTGCATGTGCTTTTTTTCTTTCGTTTATGATCATTATATTTTATAACATTTTTTTTTTTTTTATACTGGGCCTATACTCCACAACAAACGAATTTACAAAGCAAAACAAACTACACATACAGGTCTATCAATATCATTTGATAGTCGATTTATCATTTATTCGTGTTGTTGTTTGTTAGTGTTCCCTAACCAAACAGATAGGAAAATGGGGAGGGGGTTCTTTTATGAACAGAACATTTACGAGAAGATTGGTTTTGCCATGACTCATACCATTACCAGACCTGAGGCTGAGTAATCTTCCATAGACATAATTTAGTTTAAATTCTTTACTTGAAAGTTTTCGCTGACAGCCTTTGATCACATAGGTTGACAAAATTCATTTGAACAATTTCCTGTGAACAATTCAATTACTTACAAATGGATTATTCTCTATTATGTTTACACAAACCCTCAACTGTAAATTGTTTTTATTTTTCACAGTGCCTTCACATAAAGGTAGATTACTAATTATTACACATACATAGCCTAAATGTATCCCCCTGTGCGTCAATCAATAGGAGTAGGCCATATTATTTTTTCTTTCTTTCTTCAAAAGCGACCCATTGTGTGCGAAATCAATATTTGATTAGATCTCGATCATTAACCATTCCACCAAAAACTGCCTCACACGCAAAACAGCGGATGTCACCCTTTAATGAGAGCTCAGCGCTATTAATTCTGAGGTGGTCCCTGAATGACCTCGTCCCGTTCGTCACACCATAAAGTGATCGCTCGCAGCGGCAATGGAACAATTTTAACCGCAACGCGCGGTTTGGTCTTGAAAAATTGGGTTGCCATCCTGTCTCAACATCTAATGGCGGCGGTGATACTTTAGAGCTTATAAACTGGTCAATTGGACACGCGTTCCTCGATAATGAGAATACTGCCACTATGCATGATCATGATATTTATATCACTGCGGCGATTCGGTATTAGACCGAGAAGGACATTATTTTGTTGATAATAGTTTCCATTTCCCGCCTATCAATCAATCACACACAAATATGCATAATGAATATAATGAAATTCATTAGAGTGCATTTGTTATTCACGATTTGTTTGGTGTAATCCCGGGGTGTAATAGATGGACAATACGCCCATGTTGTAAGGGACATCGATGTCAAATGATAAAGATTATGACCAATTTAAACAAAATCTTCTTTCCGAAAGTATCACAGACGTGAGACAGGGTACAATATATATTATTTATTCACCAGATAATATTCGTTTGGATAGAAAAAATAATACTATTATTAGTAGGATATTGTCCAATGGCGTATCCAGCATAGGATTCACGGGCCAAAGTAACCCCACCCCCTTTTGAAGAGTTAGAAAAATATCAAACTAACTCACAGTTAATCAGTCTCTATACTGCGAAGATGGGAGCCCCCTCCCCGTTGATAAATTTCTTAATGGATACGCCTTTGATTATAATGCTTTAAAAAACGACTGAGTTCGAACATGGACAAACTATGCATGGTTGGAAAGGAACATTTCACTGGTGAGAACATTACGGAGCATGGAAATTCTCATCAGTCAGGACGTGACAGATTCTGGAAAATGCGTTTGTTAGGGAAGGAGGGGTATATAGTCTGATGACGCGGGTCATCTGCAAGAGTTCGTTGCTAGGGTGATCGACCTCTCTTGACTCAAGAGAAACAATCAGAATCATGATCAATGCTCAGTGGCAGATCCAGGGTTGTTCTAAGGAAAGTGAGTGGGAAAATACGAATCCTTGTTAGGATGGCAAAATGTTTTGATATTTAAAAATATGCAACAGTAGCCCCCTCCCACCCCACTCTCTCCCTCTCACCCCTCCAGCCCCCAACTCTCTCTCTCTCTCTCTCTCTCTCTCTCTCTCTCTCTCTATCTGTCTCCCTCTTTTCTCTCTCATTCCCTCTCTCTCTTTCTCTCTCTCTCTCTCTCTCTCTATCATATTATGGGGGGCATGGGGCAGGGGAAGTTAAGAAATGGGTGTGGGGTGTCCACCCATCAAGACTATAAAAAAACATTAACATTTATTAATAGTTTGTATAAAGGCATCGTTATTGATGTGGTAATAATAAAAAAAGCTGTTTTAGTAATCCAAGCTAACAAACCCACCAACCCCCTCCTCCCCCATCCCTACAGCGGGAGATTATCTTTGTGAAATAGTTACTGCCCTTTCCTTAATTTGAATTGCTAAAGTATAAGTCCCGATTCAGATGTCTGCCCTATGCGTCTTCCGCCTTCCAATGTTACAAAATATGAGCTTTGACCATCACCTGTCATTCTATTTGTTTTGTCAAATCGAGTCTCAATAATAGAACCAATTGATGCGCTACATTCCATTTATGACAGATGTCGCTCGTTGAATTTTTCGAGCGATGTGTAGACATGCGGCATAGGGTGGAGATGACGTACGCCCCAGGCCCCCTAAATATCGCAATGGGTCTATGGCAAACGGCGCTTCCAAGATACACCCCTACCCCCACCACCAGCACCACCACTGAAAGATCCTCTCCCAAACAAAGAAAGAAAAAGGGGTAAATAGATAAAACACTTAAAAATTAAAAATAAACACTAGCCGTGCATATTCACCACCAGGAGCAAAGCCCAGGTACTCCCATTCCTTTATTTCTGGATACGCCACAGGTCATGATTTCATATTCGGCTCATACTACTCTAAATTTTGTCCCAAAAAACGGCGAGTCTGCAGATCAAAATCCTGTATCATTTCATTTCAAGGCATCAGACCTGTATAGTTTACATACAATAATGAAAGTTATCATTGAGGCGTATATATCATAATTAACACTGTAAGCAGCTGAAAAGTATAAATCAAAATACCTTGACCTGCAATAATAATTGCACACTACGTTCTCTATCACCTCCCTGCTTGTACTTTTGTCATGAATAGGTCATTGAACACTCCGTCATTAAGTAGGGTGAGGTAACTGAACGAAATTTATTCATTCATCATTTTGCTCTCCAGAGTCTGTTGTTCTATTGCCGCCGATAATTGTCACATGTAAATATTTTCATAGTATTTTCATATATAGTCCCTACTTGCGTGTATCAGATCGCATTATGTTCAGTGCAACACGAATTAAAAATTAAAAATTACATTAATTTTTAGCTATATCAAAATGACAGTCCGGTGGAATAACATGAAAGGCATTTTTATATTTTTGTCCTATTTATTATCATTTTTATCATAGCATCGTAAAAGCTACATAGGGTAAATACTTGAAATGTTTTACACGGGTTTTGTTAAAATATAGCATCATTTTAATCCTTCCATGTTTTTTCTTCATATTAATGCCATTTTCGTTTGTCTTTGTCATCCCTATTATTGATAATTTCATGAATATCAAGTTTAGATTAGCCTCAATGTTGACGCTCACAAGTCATATTTCATTTGCACAATGTTAGCACACTTATGCCATTGACTAAATAAACTTAAACTAACATACGGGAACATTGAGCAATAAGAATAATTCAACCTGAATACGAGCGCCTTATAGGAATGATGTCATTTCCAAGTATGTTTAGATGTCAGCTTTGAAAATATCAAAATGACAGCATGTTTAGCATGAGGGCGCTATTCGAGTTGATTTTCTGGCGGACAGGTACTGTTGGAACCGAACTGAGAACATATAAACCAGTGTTGAGTATACTCAGCACGACAAAGCATGCAGGGCAAAGAAATGAAATAAAAAATGTGACAATGTGCTTGACTGGGTGATATGTGGATGGAGCACCTATATAGAAGTGTAATAATTATTAAATGAATGGTGACCGATAAAGATACACGTTGCTAACTATGGTTTAAGTGTAAGTTTTTCACTAAACTGTATCATGTCATGATACAGCATCTGTTCTTGTACTGAGAGAATAACATTTAAAGAGAAGGTTGAGTTCTGGGAAGAGGTGAACAATAATTTTTGAGCGTAATCATTGTATTATGCAAGTGTGAAAGAACATCAGAGAAAATATGTTCCCTGAAAAGCATTGCTCTTCAGATGCTAGATGATCAACATTTTCTGATCGATTCCACAACGTTTCTTTCACAATGCAATCGCATGACCAGAACTCAACTTTATCTTTAATAATCATACCCTGTTTGTCTATTTTGAAGAGATCTGTGAAAGTATTTAACTATTCATGTAAAAAAAATGACATTATATCTTGCCCACGCAAGTGATTTATAAAATCATGCGCACAATAAAAGTTCAATACGGATTTTGTTTACAATCCCTATAATTTAAAGAAAACTAAAATCTTTCACAACAAAATTATATCTCATTATGATTCCAGTCGACTAAAATAATGTTTTATTTTAGGTTGTTAACACTGAAAATCTATTATATTTGAATAAATGCAGTGATACTGTAATGATTGTAAAATAAGCTATTGCCTCCCGATGAATTTTACAGACGACGGTGTGATATTTTATTGCTTATACTTCTATAAGAGTCGCTAAACTGAAGCACCTGAAAATCTTTTTCACAACTTCAAGAATAGGCAAGATTACGGAATAACGTATAGCGCCATCATCGTTAAGGTTCGCATAACACAAGATGGATGTAATAGAAACTTATTGATTACATTTGATATCTTAGTGTCCTTCAAACATGTTATGACCATAAAAAAAAATTACCAGTTTTGTTGTCAATACGTTTTACCTTACCAGTACTCTAATTTAGCTTTAACGGGAATGAGATAACAGAAGAAGAAGGAATAGACTAAGAAAAGAAAGAAAGAAAGAAAAAACAAAGAAGAAGAAGAAAAAAAAAGGAATAGAATAAGAAAAGAAAGTAAGAAAGAAAAAACAAAGAAGAAGAGGAAGAAAAAGAAAAAGGAATAGACTAAGAAAAGAAAAAAACAAAGAAAAACAAAGAAGAAGAAGAAGAAGAAAAGAAGAAGGAATAGACTAAGATAGAAAAACAAAGAAGAAGAAGAAGAAAGGAGAGAATAAATGGGAAAGACAGTGAAGGAGAAAACTACTGCTACTACCACTACTACTAGTAACCCCCCCCCCCCCGCGTTCTCTCTATCCCCCTATATGCCCTTTTCTATCTCATCACATTATTACTGAAGTCATCTGCCTTCATATCTTTCCGTGGAAATAGATGATTAATTCATCGTCAAACCTTGTTGATTTAATTTCCACACACTAAACTCAGTACAATGAATAATTAATAACTTTTATAGGAATTTAGACGGAGACTCGAGGACTTTAGTTTTTCAAAAAATTATTTTCTTAAAAAAAAATAATAAAAAATTCATAATTATGTTTTCTGTATGAACGTGTTTTATGTATGACAAGGACATCAGTTCTAGCTTTGCTTATGACGATCCCTTTTTTATTTAGGCCTATATTATTTTATGTGACCATGCTACAAATTCATATATTTGTGATGATGTATATGGAAAATAGATAAAAATCTAATCTAATTTGTTTTTCTTCAAATAGTCAGATAAAATTTGGGAGATGTTTTGTTGATATTTCTTTTCTGAGAGGTGTGTCCTGTATTTTTAAAGTCTCAGGGAAAAACAAAAACAGGAAATTTGTTTTGGTTTTGAATCCATTCCAAATAAGAGTGGAATCTACTGCGATTATGTGGTTTGAATTACTCTTCTGAGATTGGATTCCATTAGTTTGATGAGCGTGGATTTTCACTTTGCTTGGTGACTCATAATAGTAGTAACTTTTCCTTATAAAGGAGTGATTTTACACTCCAAAAGAAGTGGGTTTCCATTACAGTACAGAAGGTTATTTATTTTGTCTTGCCTTCAGAGGGCGGTGACTGTCCCTATGCAAGTGTTTTAAACGAAACGCAACACTTGAAAAACGAAGAAAGAGAGAAAAAGAGAGAGAGAGAGAGAGAGAGAGAGAGAGAGAGAGAGAGAGGGGAGAGGGGGAGAGAGGGAGGGAGAGAGGGAGGGATAGAGAGAGGGAGAGAGAAATACACACAGATGGGATGAGGGAGATGAAGTAAGAGGGAAATGGATATAATTATGGGGAGAGAAAGAGGGAGATCGAGATTGAAAAGTGACGGAAATGGGTCACTGTTTTCTGGAGCGGAATGAAAGAATCACCATGGTAACGCGCTCGCGTACGATGTTGTTTTGTTGTGACATAATGGTGTTTCTTCTTTTACATCCCTGTGGGTGAGGTTTATTGATGTTATTTATCATTTAGTGACAACTTCTGATTGTTATTAAAGGCCTAGAGGTTCCTGAGGTAACGTAGATCCTCGTTAAGAAACATCGTCTTCAAAAGCTCTGATGAGGTGCATTATATCGTATAGTATTTTGTACATGTACCTGTAATATAAATCTTAGCCACTGCACGAGGGAAATACCTTAAATGTCAGTTTCAACTAATATATGAAATAAAAGGTAATATAACCTGGCAATGGTTGAATTTAGGATATAGATTACAAAAAAACAGAAATAAAAAATAATGGAATGTGGGTTAGAATATTGAATGGATCTTCCCCCAAAAAGAAATGCTTATAAATATAATTAACATAACATAGAGCTAGCAGGGAGAGATAAAAACAAGAGCCGGAGAGAAAAAGGAGGACTTACAGATATAGACAGATAGACAGACGGAGAAAGGAAACAAAACAAAAATGAAAGAGAGAGATAGGCTTATCATACGTGTATTTTTCTCGTTTTCTTTTGCTTTCGAAGACAATATTATTCTTGTTTAATACAAGTATTCCTGTTCCAAAAGCCTTCTTGATAAAAACGGCAGTCTGATATACGAAACAACATTCAATGTAATTTATAGACCCAATCTCTCTTGTGTGCAGCGCGAACAAGAAATTTTGTCAGATACAGTCTTATTTTGTAAGCACCACTCTCACTAAAAATAAAACCTAGGCCTCTTTACATTGTAAAAGTCTAAAAATTGGTTAAGAAGGAAAAGCGCACTATCACTTTTCCGACGTCATAAAAGATTATCGTCTTATCGTTCATTAACCGATATCAAGAGGTTTGAGCTGCACAATCGTAAAACTTTCGAGTCTGGAGAAGGAGCAATGAACGCACAAACAGGATAATGACTTAAAAGGAATCTTTTTGGGATAGATGGTTTTATATACCCCCTCTAGAAATGTTTGGATATTTTTTCAAGCCGATTAGTCGTTAATACGAAGATTTAAAAAAAAATGACCAAAATAATTTGTTTTCACTATTAAAACGCAATGGAATCAGAACAACAGAAGAACATCCAGTTTGAGAAAATTTATCAAACATCAAGTTCATGAAAGTGATGTATTGATAAATTTTCTCAAACTTGCCTGACATGTCACCATAGTGTATGAACGTCATTTTGAGATTCTTCAGAAATTGGCATTCATGGGAGACCACTTGGGAACAATATCCCAAAGTAATTTACAAAAATCACACTCTCGAAAAGGAGAGTGCTCTGCATAACAATACCACTGCTCACCAGTTCATTTCGCAACTTTTCACTTTTGATCCTTCCCCCTTATTCTGATGTACTGCTCATTCCATGGATGCAAAATCATAACAGATACGGTGTCATTTTACAGAAGAATAAACACACTTCCTAGTGATACATAACAAAGCGATGATTATGTCATGACTATAGAAAGATATAATCGATCAAATATTTTTGATGGGTTTATAATATAGGAAGATAATGGCATACAATGTTATAGACCTACCCGTTTTTAATTTTGTTTTGAAGAGGTGTCGTGGACGAGTGGATATGTCACCGGACTGTGGATCACAAGGTCCGCGGTTCAAGTCCCACCTTGGCACTAATGTCCTTTGGCAAGAAATTGATCTACATTTGCCACTCTCCACCCAGGTGTTAAATGGGTACCCGGTTGGATGCGAAAGCTAATGTGCTTGGATTAGCAAGTGTGCGCTTGTAAAAATGACGCCTGGCTGGAATGCTCCCCATGGAGTGGAGAATGTGCATACATTGTGTGCGGGCAAGCCTGAATCCGATGACCGGGGTAATAATATATTTATATATATATCTGTAAAGCGCTTTGAGAGGGCCTTCGGTCCTGAAAAGCGCTATATAAGAACTAGCTATTATATTGTTATTATTATCTATTACTGCTAATGACTTTGTAATCCCATTCCGATCGACATGTAAAGGTAGGCCTATAATGATTCGCATCATGCCCTGAATTTACATGACCCTAAAGTAAGATTTATTTCTTCTTTAGCGAGAAAGTAATCAATACAGGGTGTTGTTTATGTCCGCAGCACTGTAAATCGAACCTCATATAAGATCAATTTCAGAGATGTATACAAGAAAGACCCACGCAGTCCTAATCCTTGAGGTATAGACTTTCTTGTCCCGATGCGATCAACAATAATCATAACAAAGCGATGATTATGCCATAAAAAAAATTAATAAAAAATCAAAAAGATCAATAGTCTTCGTTCTCACTATATCAGAACACTGGCAGTCGACTATCTTTAGTCATACAAATGCAAAAATGTCTACAAGTTATTCTGAATGGTTGATTATGTTATGAATAGTAACAATTATTGTATATGATGAAGTTTTGGAGTTATCAAAGTGTAAATAAAAATAAGAAGAACACAAAAATCCACAACAACAACAAAACCCAAATAGCGTTTGAAAGAACAGTATAATTGCGAAGCTTAATATGTTAGCACACTATCTTTAGCAGTTTAGCCTAAAAATAAAATTACAACATGCAGAATCGTGTCGTCCTTCTATGAAAATATCACTGAAACTGACTAAATATTTGCTAAAAATCCAAATCAATAAACAATGATTGGACACAGGTATAGCTTAACGGGACTACACACAAACATGTTGCATCAAAAGTTGGTCCAAAGATGTAAATTAGTCATAATTTGAAATATGATTTAAAAAATTAAATAGCGATCATTTACATTTGACATTGAAACGACACTTTCTTCCACATTGGAATAAATGAGACGAGAAAGCCCACACCACAATTAGATTTTCACCCTTACCAGAAATAAACCTTACCTTTATATATCTTAAATACTTCATTTCACGGTCTTAATCGTCTTAATCGTCTTAATCCGGTGTACGGTTCACATAAAACTGCGTTACAGTTTATTTTTTCTCAAGAAATCCCTAGTAGAATTCATCCAATATATAGGCTATTTTCGTAATGTAACCAAATTTAATGCATAAAGGTCTTCATGCAGTGCCTCGATACAAATGATTTCATTCACCTGTTACAAATAATTGTATCGCAATAGTCGGAATGCGAATTGCGTACAGTTTTTGTTGCTAGGTGGGACAAACATTATGGCTTGCCCTACCTAATAACAACATATGCAGTTTGCATTCTGACTATTGAAATACAGTAACTGTTATTCTTAACAGGTGAATGTAATAATTTGTATTGAGGCACTCCTCAAATACGTATGTATTAAATTGTGTTACATTACGAAAATTGCCTATTATCTACGAGGTACACGGCATCATTTAGGAATTGAATGCGGTGTATCTCCTACATAGGTCTTAAATGAAACGAAATCAAATCAAATCAATTCATTGATATAACATTTAAAATTCTAGATTATCAAGAAATTAAAAAAAGAAGAATCAAAACAGGTACAAATGAATAATCGAAACATATTGACAAATCACCTTTAAGTAAACAAGAAAATACAGCAGTATAGGTCTAATCAAGAAATTTGGCTTAAAAAAAAACGGATTGAAAAATAAGGAGATACAAGTACTTAGGCCTATGTATATAAGGCGCTGATAAGCGTGTTTGCCTTTGTGTAGTTTGTACATCTCTTTACAGCTACGTACATCTCGAGTTTGTTTTAGACACACATGCATTACAACGAATATGTTACATTGGAAATCTGACCGTCGCGTCGTTGGGTAGTATTAATGAAATATTAAAAAGCAAATTAAAAAGCAAATTTTGATTTCAACGATATACATTACCATGAGCCATTGTGATAGAGTAGATGACGAGACAGTTTAACCATGACTGCAAAGTAAACCTTCAATTAGTGAAGATGACGTGTGCCGTCGTTGGAGTTTAAATTATGCGCGAAATGATATTCCTATCTCAAATCGGCATTTAATTTCAGTTCGCCGATCCAATTCCCCGCTCTTGGTTGCAATCAAGTACGTCTTTTGTCTAATTGAACTCTCAATCTCAGCATTTTGAATTGTCAGTATCAATAAAGAGATACAGGTCATGATCTATACGTGGTATGCATGATCAGTGGCGTTTATGAAGGAAAATCGAACGACTTCTGCAATATGCTAAAGCTAAACCTACTTCATATACACTTCATATACAGTATAAACAGACTGTCTTTTCAAGAACCGTAACCATCAGAGAATACTGTGACATCACATCAAAACGGTCTTCCTATATCGTTCTACCCATCTCTCTCTCTCTCTCTCTCTCTCTCTTCCTCTTTATTTCCTTCTCTTGCTCTTTATCTCCTCTCTACCTCTCTTTCTTCCCACTTTCTCTCCCTCTCTGTCTCTCTCTACCCTTCTCTCCTTCTCTCTTCCTCTCTAATTCCTTCTCTTTCCCTCCTCTCTCTCTCTCTCTCTCTCTTTCTCCCATCTCTTCCACTCCCTCTCCAGTCTCCCCTCCTCCATCTCTCCCACCCTTTCTCTCCCTCCCTCCCTCCCTTTCTCTCTCCCCCTCCCTCTCTGACTCTGCGCAACCTATCAATAACCAAATTACAGAATTTCCTGTCTAAACTTCACTGCTGTATAGTTACGATCGATAAACTCGAGCAGAGCGCTTGACTTCTTCGTGATGTTAAACGACAGCGACCGAGAACACGGTGAAACTGAAAAGAGAGAACATGATTTTCGTGTCGTGTTCCAAAGTTGATGAAACCTTTGCTTCGACAGCCTTCGCGAATCGTTTTGAAATTAAATCCTAGCCAGGAACATGCATGCCTCTTTAGGCGTACGAAAATGTATGTTGAGGTGATGTCTGGTAGAGGGAAATCATTATAATGATGTAGGGCACGCGCGGGTCAGGCGGAAAACATCACCTGCGTAATACTATGATCGGCAGTGGCGTAGCGTGAACCCAGCCATTGAGGAGGGGGCGCACTGGCATTTAAGAGGGGTGGTCATTCATCTTCATTTCAAGCTCCCTTATCTCTATCCTTCTCTTCATTTCTCCCTGATTTTTCTGCTGAAATTTTCTTTCTTTTTGTTCGATGGGGGCGTCAAGTGCCTCCTGTGATCCCCATATAATCATAGGTAAGAAACTGTGCGTAATTTTATCAAATGCAATACTCAAACCCAAATAGGTGTATACTTTACAATTCATAGCTACTTTACTTAACTCTTTTAACTGATTCATGCACTTTTGTCGCCTCAGGCAAGTTGTGATAAAAATACTCTAAATGGGGCAAAGCATAGTTCCAATAATTAGAGCAATTGCTTTTGTAGTTTTTGTTTTAACATATTATCCATGTAATCAACAACATATTGGCGATACAAATATTAAAAGGGGGAAAATAGAAAGCAAGTAATTTCACACGCGGTTAGTTTGTTTGAAGTATCGATATGCGTGTCTGTCGTCTTCGGCAGTCACAGTGAGTGCTCAGTTTATGATTTCTAAAAATATAATTGAAAGCCCAAATTGCCAAGTTTATGGTCTTCCGCATTTCGGTAACCATAGCAACGAGGATCGTGCTTGAACATACCGGTACAACAACAAATTGATTCCTCTGTATTTGACTTAAGAAGAAAATAACGATTTGGCTTTATGGGTAATCAGAACTGCCATTCAATAATGGGGGAAAAGGCATCGATGTTCTAATCGTGTTGATGTTTACAGTTTAAGTTTATCTGGTGGATGTTCTTGTGCTGCTTGTGCACAATGGATTAAAGATTGCAACTTTATTAAGATCATATTTTATGTAATAACAGCCTTCACATTCCAGAGAGTTACTATATACGATTTTGTAAGGGGTTGATGGACGAAGTCTATATACCGAAAAGTTTGTCAAAAATAAAACAAATTTGAAAGGGAAGACAAAAATAGAGAAATTAGAAGAGAAAAGAAAGAAGAAAAAAAAGAAAAAGAAAACGAATACATCGACGATGTCTATGAGCGCTTTATAAAAATCGTATACTGTAATCCCGTTCATCGGATTCAGTCTTGTCCGCACACAACGTGTGCACATTTTTCACTCCTTGGGGAGCATATCAGCCAGGCGCCATTTTACAGACGCACACAATACTACAAAGTTACTTTCGCACTGTCTTGTTGTCGCATCTTACCTGGAACCCATTTAACACCTGGATGGAGAGAAGCAATGTCGATATAATACCATGAATGCTTAACACTGCTTAAAGGTCCTATGTCCTATTTGCAGGCCAAAAAATGAAAAGGTTATGATTCCAACGGCAGTTGAAAGATAATACTTATTTAGAACTTCCCTAAAAAAGGGGGCTTGAAAATGTCTTTAAGTGGGAAAATAACGACTATTAGTTGTTGAATTGACTTAAGTGCTTCCAAGACAGTAAGTAATAGTCTGATTTTCAGACCATTGTACCGAATGGTCTACGTTTTGTGCTGCGCAAAGATTCAATCAGTTTAATTTTGGCCATTACAAGAAGTGGGTTATTGATGTAGACAAAATGCTCATGTACTCTTTACAGCTCATTATATGTATGTTATTACCAAAGAAGAAAAAGCCAGTCAGTCACTCAATAGTGTCTGACAGTGAAGTCTAGCAAGTAAACGGGTTTCCTTGCATAATTTGAATATTAGGACACTGCTAACGTTTAAATTTCACAGATAGGACATACATGACATATTCATAATTCCTGCAAAGTTCTACGGAATTTGATGTTGGCTGCAAAAGGGACATAGTATCTTTAAGGACCAGTAAACATATTTTCAGTCATTATCCACCAAACCTAGAACTCCTTACCCCATGTACTAGAGAATTTCCATACTCTCACATTTTTCAAGAAGTGGCTGAAAACACATCTTTTCTAATTTCTCTAAATAGTCCTCTTTGTTTGTAAATGATGTAAGCTTCGAATGTTCTATTTCTTTGTTTGTTTTAAGTGTTTCTGTTTTATGCGCTTTGTATCTTATAAAATGAAGTGTTATTATCACATAAGTGCTTTGCTCGGGATCAAACCCACGACCTTCGAATCTCATTTCAAGTGATTAATATACTCGACAATACGACAGCGAGCAAGAAAGAAGGAAAACAATTAAGGTCTTCACATTTTCAAGTACTGCTGATCGGGAAAGAGACTTTTTTCCAAGGGAAATACGAGAATATAAGACAATGAGTTAAAAATAAAGAAATTAAGATGTTGAAATGGAATGATAAAGTTAAAGTGTTGGCACATGTTAGAATTGGCTTGGAATAGTTAAACAAATGCAGTGTAGAAGCTAAAAAAAGATTCCATCAGCCTAGATAACTCCTCTTGTTCAGCTCTCTGACTCTATACTGTGAGCTTGTCACGCCATTCCAGCTATCAGTATTATGCTCTAGTTCTATCAAGTCTCATTCTGAAGTGGGTTACGAAACAATGCATGGAGAAGTGTGGAAGGGGTGTAAAGAGGGGCATGAACCCCTTTAAATTTTCAGGACACTTTTCAGGACAATGAAATACTACATAAGTGTACATTTACCCCTTCATATAAATCTGTCTTAATGATTTCCCTTTGTACCTTCCGTTCCTTACATTAATTTATAATTACCACCCTTCATCCTTCTGTCATAGTACCACGTTAATTAATGTTTTTATTTTTATATTGTTTAATTTATACTGATTTGTTTGTATATCTTCTGATGTGTTTTTAAAGAGATGTGAAATAAAATTGAACAATGTACGGTCTCGAGTTCATTCGATTGCGTATAGTTTGAAATAAACTTACAGATTTTGTTTTTTATTTACTGTTTATGTCAATAATTTGTTTCTTTTTCGAGTGTATTTTGAAAACAAGGTTGCTTTTTCGATTAAATAAAGTGAAGAAACTTTTGATCGCTCGCAAAATCTAGAAACTGGATAAGCAACCTCAGCCCCTGGCGAAGTTGTGCCCCCTCCTCTATGAAGGCTGGTAAGAGGCAAGGAGAAGGGAGAGGGGTGTTATGACCCCCTTATCACCACTCCAGCGGGAAAGGGGCGATGTGGAGCCCTCTAGCATCGTTTAAGAAGAGCTCAGAGTTTCTCTTGAATATCGACTTTTCTCTTCTCAACTTCCTGCCAGCTATAGATCGTTCGAGTCAATATTGAATTAGAATTCTGGTAACTAAAACTTGTCTGATCAATAAATCAGGACTGACTTCCCTCCCCAGCAACATAATGGAAGCATGCAGGTTCTCCGAAGATGAGAAACAAGATTTAGAAGAAGAAGAAAGAAAAGAATGACAGGTATGAACAAGCAAACAAGCAGCTGGCCTATAAACAGATTTTATCGATTCGCCAATAGAAAAAGCGCCATCAAAATGTAGCAAAATATAAAAATGTAAAAGGTATTAAACAGACTGATTTTTTACCTATACTTTTAATCAGTATTCTATGATTTATATCGCTCGATTCTGGAATGCAGAATGGAATAAAAGCTATAGTGTAAGATTTTTTGGAAGAGAAGTTTCCATGTTACAGAGTATAATTATGGGAGGGGCTACCACTGATTCTATTATCAACTATTTTCATGATGAAGTTAATAGCATGACCCTTTTCGGTCATAGTCTATTTTTACAAAAACAAAACAATTATAATAACCTCAGTATAGCAGATTTAATCAACCAATTATATTCTATTTTTCGATTTCTATCCAAATATAATCTGAAATTCAAATACGTCGTATAATTATATAGTGACATGCAACACTCTATAAAAGACTGATACTATGTTAGCCTCAACACTCGTTAGTCCCTCTTAAATGTTAATGATTTCCTAAACATCAAGCATGATGACCATCAATGAAAGACACTGAACCTAATTTCACAGTTATACCTGATGGCTGAAAGGGTTGAAGCAACCTAAATTCGGGCTATTGTATAATATACAGCTGCTGACATCACAAAGGACGTGCATGATTCTCTTGCCTATGCATACGCCATGCAGAGTTAAAGAAAAGGCTTAGTTGTGGTAAATGTGATAAATAATTGGCCAGCTTTTTCATTCTTTGTACGTCAGTTTGCAAGAAAGCTATAATAGAAACGTCTCCTAAAAAGGATTGCTCTTCAACATTCCTCATTTTCAAAATATGACAAGAAATACCTTAATTAGTGTTTGGACCAAACAGTCATGCCGCATAATGTGTGTAGTCCCATGGTACCCATTTCTGTGTGCCGTGTCTGTGCTTTTCATAAAGATTGAGTCTTCTGTTTTTAATTAACATGATAACTCTGAAACCTCATAGTATACACTATTCAATAATTATACTACACAAACAGCCTTTTCAAAGTGTTATACCATGCATGCAGGCTGTTTTCTTTTACAATGCAAGCGCATGGCCAAAATTCTACCGTATCTTTAACTTATCGACTCGGTAGCTCCAGATCTATACTCTCATCCAGTCCCATCTCCTTCTTAGTGAAGTATTAATGGCTGATGAATCGAATAGCATATACACATCATCAATCCGTTAGGCTTTACAACCCAAGAGATGGAGAGGGAGGGGGTAGGGGTAATTGCCCTATTAGTGATTTATTTTTTTAAAATTAGAGACTCTTGAGAAATATAAATGCTTCAGAAAATGTGAGAATCTTTCTTCTTCTTTTTTTTTTGGTTTTTGTTTGTTTGTTTGCATTGTAAATGTGTAATGATCTATAATGCTCTATGTGACATTTGAAAGAAAGACGAATAAATATCTTTTCTTATCTTATCTTATCTTATCTTCTTCTTCTGCTACTTTTTCTTTTTCTTTTTTTCTTCTTCTTCTTCTTCTCCTTCTTCTTCTCCTCCTCCTCCTCCTCCTTCTTCTTCTATGCTTTTTTTAAAACCCCAATGTGCTCTAAACGAAAAGATCAGGCGCCGCCCCTCATGTCACCCGTCATGCGAGCACATTCTTCAATATTCAGGCTAAGTTTCAGTGAGCAGGAAGTGTTTAAAGGTGTCAGAGTATAAGAAAATATATTCGAGTGCCCCGGTAGGCCCTAAGAAAGTGATCGTTATCTAAAGCGAATCTAGTTCTTGCTGATGTAGCCTCGATTATATTTTGTTATGATTCCCAGCTTCGCTGCTATCAATAATGGTGCGTTCTCACGGACCAATTCAACGATCTGCCCAACTTGCTCCAGTTTGTCTTGCAAGTTATAATCACTCAAATACTGATGAAAATAAGGGTGGTGATAATAGGGTTTTAATTCTAGTGAGTGTAATCAAGTTAATCCGGTAAAGACACCTCTGGTCCATTATGTCAAAGTTGAAAGACACCCCCTCCTAATAAAATATTAAAATTATGTACATGGAGCTGAACCTTGGAAATATATATTTTGTTAAATCTGACAGCGCCTCGTTTTGAGGAGATAATTACAAATTGTGTTATTTCAAAAGTTATAATCCTTAGTATAGTAGTAGTATAAGTAGCAGTAGTAGTAGTAGTAGTAGTAGTAGTAGTATTAGTATTAGTAGTATTAGTAGTAGTAGTAGTAGTAGTAGTAGTAGTAGTAGTAGTTGTAGTAGTATTGGTAGTAATAGTAGTAGTAGCAGTTGTCGTCATTTTTGAAGAAATCAATTCTGCATAGCACACCAACAAACAAAGAGAAAGGTATTCACATCTTCTATAGATCGCTATACCACTGACTCAAGGGTCGTATTTTTTAAAAAGATGTTATTGTCAAGGGTTAGGCTTTAAATAATATTATTTGGCTGTCTGATGATGCCCCACTGCTAATAATCACACATTTAAAGTCATCTAAAAGACTTGGTTCAGCTCTATATAGTTTTGTGTAATTTTACATATAGAAAAATAATGGAAATGGATCACAAGTAGGGCCGCTTTTTGTATACACTCTCATAAAATAACGAGTCAACAAGATTTCAGACACCTCAAATGCTTCAAGGCTTAAATGCGTTTCGCATAAGGATTTGCAAATCTTCGTAATATTTTGTAGCTTTAAGCAAAGAACCTCGAACTGTGCAAGTAGGTTATCGCTCACTATGAAAATGAAAAAATATACAACAGTAGACGTTTGAATGAATACATTAAGATGAAAAAAGCTTTTAAAATCCATTATTCATCATCTTTTTCTTTGAATGGTATTTCTGTATGTACTTATTTGCACTTTTATGCAATTTTTGGTAATATTTTCCTGTTATGTGCATAATTATACCTTTTTAATGGAATGTGCTTGAAACTCGAAACTATAATAGGAATCAGATGATGTTTAGAGAAAACAACGATTTTCGTGTTATTTACGTAATCTCGCTTTCATATATTATTTATCGGATGGATTTCATTCAATGAATATATGATTATCAGAATATAGATTGAGAAATAGTCTCGGTAGAGATATCAGACATGCCAGACACCTCATTAATTATTGTGGGCGGATCTTTACAGGAAATGGTAAACAAGTCTAGAGTGAAAATTAGAACACCCACTTTTCATCGGCATTTGAGAAAATAACTTTTGGAGGAAACACTACTGCCTTGAAAGCCTGAGCAGAATAATCGAACGTCACGTGAAATCGAGAACTACACGAAGCTTATAACGACACTGTTTATTTTTGTCGAGCAAATTTCTATGAAATGTTGATTAGTAATAATCATCTAAATGTAGTTTATGTTGTTATAGGGTGGCAAAGTGGTGGCCACATCGAATTCTAATCATATCTATATGATTTGAAGTTAACTCGAAAAAGATTAATTATGTCAGTATACGCAGCTAAACTACATTTTATAATTCATGTAACTCTTGACTCACTCTCTCTCTTTCTTTCTTTCTTTCTATCTTTCTATCTTTTCTTCACTGCTCTACCCACCTCCTCTGCCTACCTGTGGTCCTCTGTTATACTCTCTTGCTCTGTTGGCATCCTCATCGTACAAAGGTGATTTCATGTAACTTACCCAACTAAAGCTGTTATGACTGTATTTTACCATTACTGTTACCAATGAAAGAGAAATTCCGAATGGATAATAAATGCTTAATTTCAATTCAACTACAAGTACCACGTGTCTCCAATCTTATTTATTTATTTTGTTGTTGTTTATTTTCAATCAATAGTACATTAATTTTGTTCTTTTCGTAATCATTTAGCTCCCCATGTTGTTTTCTACTGCCAATTTTCACATTTTCATGATTTGTGAACGAAAACACTGCACACTTAAAACCCCCCCCCCCAAAAAAAAAAAAAATCCACAACCACCGGTAACACAAATTAACATCTCCACAAAAATAGCAACTAAACTATTTCCCTACAGCACCGTCTGTCACTTTCCCAGCCATCAATATATTTTGTATAAGTCAAAGATGTTATGAATATGTTGAAAATTAGAAGGAAAAAAAACACGATTGCATTGAGATTAATCACTACTTTATGCACGTCGAATAGATAATTCCCATGCGACGGATTTGATGGAACAAACGTGCCGCGCTGCTCTAATCGTTTTTAAAATTCACACCCACGCTTTTGATATGTAAGGGCTACAAAATAATATCCATGTTTATGATGTTGAGAAAGCTAAAAGCGCAAACAGGTTAACGATGTTGACCTGATTATGCAAGCATGGCGCCTTTCTGGATTATGTTACCGAAGCAGGTGTTTTTTAAAGGGTAAATGGGATGAAGCTTTAGGGGACGATGTAATACCCCTACTTTTCTTGCCCTTATCATATTTTTCTCCTGCTTCTACATGTATTTGTTTCCTTTCTCTGTATATCGCCTTTTGTACTTGTCTGTCAATTCCTTCATCTTTTAGTCATTTATCACAAGCTGCTTTAAAGAGAAGGTTCATCGATTTTAAAAACTAACTTTATTGACAATAATGCAAAGGTAAAACTTTGATCGGACAAGGTCATCCAAATTCAATGCTTGGAAACACTCGAAGTAATGATTATTATCAATTACAAAACGCTTAAATACAGCCCCGGCATAGCACCTGAAAAGCTCTCCGATTGCTGTTGAGATGTGTGACGTCACATGTTGAACATGACTTGCACAAGCAGACGATGTCCCATTTTCAGTGCCTGTTTTATGATCTTCTCTTCAGTTATTTCTCTTACTTCACTACCCTCAGGCTAAATGTTTAATCTATTGCCTCACTCTAAACCCCGCGCATGGTATTATTTTGAAGAAAAATGCAAGGATAACAAATATAAAGGAATCCGTCGCTTGTAAACAAAATAAGACGCCATTGTATTTTCAGCTGCATACACCGCGGTATGTTCGGCGTTTCAAGAGGGAGCAAATGCCGTCCATGCTATCATTCCGGGGGTTTTTAAATTTGATAGTGTGGTTTCTTTGATTGTTCATTAACCCCTATCCTGTGTATTTACAAACAAAAGAATTTAGTTATCAGAATCGGTTTCATATCCCTTTTGAATGGTGTAAAATTCTATCACATTTATATACACTAAACTTGTTATAATTTGAGAAATTATAGCATTGCACTACGTTCATTCTTTATGGGGTGTCGTCTGCTTGGGCAGGATTGGTTCATATTGTGACGGCATTAAAACATCGTTATTTTTTATAAATCACCCGATATGTAGTTGACCTAAAACTTGTACGATGGCCATCTGTTAGCTTACCAGTTTCTAGTGATACGTTATTTGCCATATTTGTGATTTTCTTTGAACAGGCACTTTAATTCTTTTTAATATTCACACGCACGTTTTTATGTAAGGGTTACAAATTTATGATGTTGAGAAAGCTAAAAGCGAACAGGATAACGACGTTGACCTGCTTATGCAAGCACGGCGCATTTCTGGATTATGCTATGTTACCGAAGCAGGTGTTTTTTTTTTAAAGGGTAAATGGGGTGAAGCTTTAGGGTTAGGGGGCGATGTAATACCCCTCCTTTCCTTGCCCTTATCATTTTTTCTCCTGTTTCTACATGTATTTTTTTTCCTTTCTCTGTATATCGCCTTTTTTACTTACTGTCTTTTTAGTCATTTATCACAAGCTGCTTTAATTCTTTTTAATATTCACACGCACGTTTTTATGTAAGGATTACACATTTAAAATCCATGGTCATGATGTCGAGAAAGCTAAAAGCGAACACGTTAACGATGTTGACTTGATTATGCAAACATGGCGCCTTTGTGGATTATGCTATGTCATCGAAGCAGGTATTTTTTTAAGGGTAAATGGGATGAAGTTTTAGGAGACGATGTAATACCCCTTCTTTCCTTGCCCTTATCATTTGTACAGTTTTTTTTATCTGTATTTGTGTTCCTGGCCCTATCCCTTTCTACTGATTATTCTGTCAATTCCTTCATCTGTCCCGACTTTTCATCTATCCTAAGCTGGTCCACACCTCGCCCACCTCTCTCTTTTTCTCCGCCACTCTCTCAATATCTTGTTTACTTTCTGTCAATCTATACCTCTCCCAATAATGAAAGCAAATTAACAATCAATCAATGCATTTTCTATTCATCTTATATCAGGTATATATTCTAGCCTTTATTCTAACAAATTTGAAGCCATGATTACTGAGGATGTAAACACTCTGTTTACATCTAATCCATATTACCGGGAAATGACAATATCCAATTTATTTATTGATCTTGTAAACGAAACCAGAGAAAATTTGTCGAATTGTTGTGTTTGTAAACTTCAAGACCACGTGGGATTGCGTTGTATAGCATTACAGTACAGAGATTGCAATAACAACTCTATATAAGGAATTTCAGTTTATATCAATACTGGTCCCTTACGTACTTAGCCCAACGGCAATTTTCTCGAAATGTTTTCGATCGTTTAATGTAATCGATCCATGCAGTGATTTGATTGGGTCATGAAATTAAATGATATGTTTAGTACCTACAGGCTAACGGGAGGATAGGGCAGGGTGCACCCGGGGTGCACCCCGGATAACTTTGAAGCAAATGTTTGGAGTCCAAACATTTGCTTTGGACTACTGTCGCCTCATATTCGGGCGACCAAGTGGTTTCTTTGTATTTTTAGTTTTAATCTAATATACTTTTATGACTAAAATATATACTCGTAACCATTACAAAATGTAAAAGTAGTTGCTTACTTACAATATTTTAGGAAACGGGAGGTTATTTTTCGAGCAAAAGGCTAAATCTCCTGGCTAATGATCCAAACAAATCCATCAGAGTAAATGATGAACGAATCATTTGTTCTTATTCACACCATACTGTTGCATTCTCCTGACAAAGCATCGTCTATCTAAACTGATAAACGAGACCTAAAGAATAAGATGATTTGCAGCAATTATATTACAAATTTGCCAACTACATGTATATTATTATAATGGCAATGCATTTTGTTAACGAGTAATTAATTATAAAAGCTACGTTTACAAAACAGTTGTAACAAAATGAACTCATTGAACACATTTCCTCCCTCTCTTTCTGCTCATGCTCATTAAGTAATTAATTTTTGTATCAAACTTAAAGCGAAAGTCCATGTTTGCATCAAGTGTTTGACAAAAGCGAAAATTACGAACGATAATGTCAGTAAAAGTTTGACAACAGTCCGAAAAATATGATAAATAAAGTTACCACGATTCTAAGTTGCGACCAATAGTTTCAACTTTGTTATGCTACGGTCACAAAGGTCCGTACGAACGATAATTTCGTACGAATCTCCCTGTTTTTCCATTGTCTTCCCGAATTTCCATTGTCTGAAAATCGTTCGTACGGCGTTCGTAGCAGTTCGTATAATGGCATTTGTGACCGAGGCTTTATTTCCCTTGCTATAGTTCTACGTTTATGTCTTGTACAACTTATTTCCCAAAGTTCCGTTTTTATCCTTAAGAAAACCTCTTTTCCTCGTACCGCTAGCCTTGGTATATTTACCTGACTAAGGTTTTTCTCAGCTCCTCTAATGAACTAGATTCTTTCCCAATCATTTTTCATAATTCTTTGTAGGCTATATAGTGAAATACTTGATAGAGCAAGCTTTTGAGATATCACGGGAAACTTAATAATAATAGAGCTGCTTTCAAAGGAAATTACAAAGTTGCCAATTATTTTTGCTTAAACGATCAAAAAACTTGGACAATCATGGCTTTCTCATTCGTTATCGGATCTTCCACAAAAGTCAACTGAACTGTTTTGCTTAGTTGCTTTCTTTATGAAAACCTTTAATATCAGCGTGGAATTTCCCTATTTATGCTGTAATTACTGTGTCCACCAGCTGAAATGTAATGATAAGGTGTATTCTTTCTGTAATACGCCTGTTTCTAATACACCTGTTAACTAATGTCAACGTGTTCAATTTCTCTCCAGAACCCTGGTTACGATCTACTTAATTCGCCTGCTATACATAATGGTATCTCATAGATGGAATCCAGTTTGCATACATTATCTGTTTCTGTATGCCTAAGAAGCCTTTAGCAAGCTTTTGAGGTAATGGAGGAGAATTTTTCTTTAAGAAGTATATGCATGAAATTAGTAAACAAGTTTATTAATATTATTCAAACAACAAAATTGGAAGACAGTACTATTGTTTCATTGGTTTATCAACAAGTCATGATGAAGAATTAAACAAAAGGGTGTCCTTCAAACCCCAAATCACAAATCCGCACATCGCATCAAAATACTGTCTTTTTTTTACAAACCTTCAGAATTTGCGTTCCGCATTTTCCTGGATGCTTTCTGTCTCCCCTCTCTTTAAGCCTCCTTGTTTTTCTCAACTACCGGTGATACGACCTGGAAAAGCAAAGCCCTTGCGGATGTTATCGTCTCCGTTTATACAGCAAACACAAATATTATCCTGCTTTCCTCTTTATCGTCTATAGGCTTCTACAATCCCTCTTCATCCGAGATACCCATACGCTTGCGATGTCGTAGGATAAGTTCAATGAATACCGGCAAATCTCAAGAGTGGGACTGTGGTATCTCTCTATATACGGCCCATGTTATAGCTCTTTAGAAATCTTTACAAAATCTTTGCATTTATCGGTATGTAACCAGGTTACAGCAAATTGCCAAGGACTCCAATATCAAACAGAACGGAATCGGATGATATCTCATGTGCATGCATGCAGGTTGAGATTCTCGCCGGTCGACATCAAGTGGTAGGCCTAGAAACTGATCTTGAAGTGACTGGACGAGAAAAGACGAGATTCGTCAATTCTATAGCGTCGGTAGTAAACTGACGCTGTATCGATGTGCTAACCTCTTGAGAGAGGATTCAGTTTCTACGGTCTGAGTGATAAACAAACTGTCACTGTTTCGATCCCAGCAAAACCGAGAAAAGCGTCTATGGCGCGCCGTTTGACCAATAATTCAGATAAACAGTGTTTATCGCCGATAAACAGTGTTTATCGCCGAAAAACACTGTTTATCGAGTGATAAACATTGTTTATCGAGAGAAACTATGTTTTTCGACTGATAAACACAGTTTCTCTCGATAAACACTGTTTATCGGCGATAAACACTGTTTTTCGGTGATAAACATTGTTTATCGAGAGAAACTGTGTTTATCAGTCGATAAACATAGTTTCTCTCGATAAACAGTGTTTATCGCTTGATAAACAGTGTTTATCGCTTGATAAACAGTGTTTATCACTCGATAAACAGTGTTTTTCGACGATAAACAGTGTTTATCTGAATTATTGGTCAAACGGCGCGCCATACTCGATAAACAGTGTTTATCGCTCGATAAACAGTGTTTTTCGGCGATAAACACTGTTTATCTGAATTATTGGTCAAACGGCGCGCTCGATAAACAGTGTTTATCGGCGATAAACACTGTTTTCGGCGATAAACATTGTTTATCGAGATAAACTGTGTTTATCTGTCGATAAACATAGTTTCTCTTGATAAACAGTGTTTATCGCTCGATAAACAATGTTTATCACCGAAAACAGTGTTTATCGCCGATAAACAGTGTTTATCGAGAGAAACTGTGTTTATCAGTCGAAAACATAGTTTCTCTCGATAAACAGTGTTTATCACTCGATAAACACTGTTTATCGCTCGATAAACAGTGTTTTTCGGCGATAAACACTGTTTATCGGCGATAAACACTGTTTATCTGAATTATTGGTCAAACGGCGCGCCATAAGCGTCAACCCATTTTATGTGAACGGTAAAAATAACAAATTCATGGCATCAGAGCTGGGAAGGGGGGGGGGCAAATACCCCCATTTTCAGGTACCCCTAAAATGCCCCTTTTTACATAGGAAAAATGCCCCCTTTTACTTCAGATAAGTGCCTCTTTTTATTTCTAATAGGTGTCCGTTCCACATTCCTATAAGTGCCTCTTACCATGTCTGATAAGTGCCTCCTTCACCTACGATAATATTGCCCCTATTCAAATCTGAGGGGTGCCCATTTTACTTTAACAAGTGCCCTTTTCTTTTGTAATAAGTGCCTCTTCCCCTTCTGATAAGTGCCCCTTTTCATCTTTGATGAGTGTTACCTCTCACCTCTGATAGGGCCCCCTTTTATTTTGACACATGCCCCGGCCCTTTTCTTTCTAATAAGTGACCTCTTTCCTTCTGATAAATGCCCCTTTTCTTTTTCAATAAGAGCCACTTCCTCTTCTCATAAATGCCTCTTCTGACACTTCTGATAGATGCCTCTATTAAAATCTCAAAGGGCCCCTTTTCCTTCGACATGTGCTCATTTTCCTTTGCAGTACGTGCCTCTTTCCATTCTTACAAGCAGTGGCGGATCCAGGGGGGGCCCGGGCCCCCTCCCCTAGAAAAAAAACAGGTAAAAACACCCTTTTTTGAAAAAAAAGAAGTTGGGCCCCCTCCCCTGGCGCCCAAGGGGGGGGGTGGCGGTGGAAAAAAATTAACCCTTCCCATAGGGAAAAAAATTTCAGGTGCCCAAAAAAAATTTGTGCTCACTACCCTGGCGCCCAAGGGGTGGCGGTGGAAAAAAAATTAACCCTTCCCATAGGGAAAAAAAAATTTCGGGTGCCCAAAAAAAAAATTTGTGCTCACTACCCCTGGCGCCCAAGGGGGGGTGGTGGAAAAAATTACCCTTCCTGAGGGAAAAAAATTTTCGGGTGCCAAATTTTTTTTGCTCACTACCCCCCACTGAGCGAAAAATCGACCGGCACGATTTTCAAATTTTCGCACGAGGTGGGCCCCTTTTTAGGCCCCCTCCCTTGCCGCCGGCTGGATCCGCCCCTGCTTACAAGTGCCCTTATTCATCTCAGGTAAGTGCCTCTTTTCAGGTACAGGAAGTGCCCCTTACAATCTCTGATAAGTGCCCCTTCACCTCTTATAATTGCCTCTTGCCAAATCTTCGGGGTTTCCCATATTGACAAGTGCCTCTTTTCCTTTGTATGCCCTCTTTTCATTCTTATAAGTGCCCCTTCTCTTCTCCGATGAGTGCCCCTTTTATTTTGACACGTGCCATTTACCCTTTCTAATTAGTGCCCTTTTTACTTTGTAATAAGTGCCCCTTTTACGTTCTCATAAGTGCCTTTTTCATCTCTGGTGAGTGCCCTTATTAGGTGCGAGAAGTGGCCCATTTTTACCTCTGGTAATTCCCCTTTTTACTTTGACATGTGCTCTTTTTCTTTTCTAATAAGAGTCCTTTTCCCTTTCGATATGTGCCCCCTTTTCCTTTCACCATAAAATATGCTCCTAATATTCCCGCATTTAAAGTTGATAATTACGTTTCTTATTAAAGCTCTTTTCAGTCTTTAATGATTAAATTGTGCTTAAAACCCCATCAAGATTTATTCTTTCCTCTTTATATGATGTAATTTTTTGCACTGCAACCTCACAAATCTTAAAATTGTTGCTCGCTCGCAAATAAATATTCATACCATCTCACTCAACTGCAAAGTGCATGTATGATGCTTAAGCAGTATCTCGGACCATGTACTAGCGAGAAACAAACATTGAAATCATCCCTGATAATGTAATCACAATGTCTAAAAACTGCGTATTTTCGCTTTGAGGTTTCCCTTTGTAGGTACCCCTTTTTCCCAGAAAGTGCCCCCCCCCCCCCACTTTAAAAGACGCTCCGCCTACCCTGCATGGCATCAAACAACTACATGTGTCTGCAGTAAAACGAAGATCATGTAAGTTACAAATAAATTCCGGGTTAAATCTGTTGTCAGTGTACCTAAGCGTCATGAAATGCCTGGTCTCTACTGCTAAGATTACCATAATTCTTATTTGGACAGATCCAGTTGTTATCACAAGCAATCAAACAGAAAGAGATGAATTTCATCAGGCCTTCGAGAAATGTTTGAGAAAGTATTAACTATGCACATGATGACAAAAAAGTTAAATCATGTTCCCATTCATACAAATTTTATATTTTATTTTTTTCCTTTCCATCTCTCTCTCTCTCTCTCTCTCTCTCTCTTTCTCACTCTCTCTCTCTCTCTCTCTTTCTATCTCTTTCTCAATACATTTTTCTCTGTCTTTCTTCCTGTCTATTCTCTGCCCCATCCGTCCTCATTCCACCTTCTCTCTCGTTCTCTCTCTGAGATTCTCACTCCCTTTTTCTTTGAAGAACAACATTTCACGCCCTCTCCACCTCGGGTGTGATGTGGATAAGTTGATAGAGGTCGCTAGACCGAATCATCAGCCAAAGCAAGATTTGATCGCTTCGTTTATTTGTTTCTCTTTCGGGCTACTGAAGGTCTGAAGTGCTACTCTGCAGTGGTCAAAGATTTTCCAATTGTTTATGATGATGATTTATATAAATAATCAAACTAATCGTCAAATTATATCAAGGAAGTCAGTGGCAGATCCAGGATTCTCTGACAGGGGGGCTACATTACAACAAAAATGTGACAAGCAAAATAAATAAACTAAAGGGAAATGTTACCGAATGAAGAAAAAAAACGAAAAAACAATTATAGCAACCGTATACACTCATTACAACTCAGTTTTAAGCAATATTAATTTAAAAATTCATCATTGTCAAGTCGCTGTCCTCATTTACATAAAATTAAAGATACAAATTTACCATTAATTGCACAGAACGTTAACTACAAGATAAAAAAATATCAGTTTACTCCAATTCCTTTTCGGTTCCACACAAGTCTATGCCTGCATACCCCTCTCGATCATTTTGTATTTAAAATTTCCTTATTCGTCCCCTTTCTCTCTCTCTCTCTCTCTCTCTCTCTCTCTCGCTCCCCTCTCTTTTATTTAGTTGAAATACATTTAATAATTGAAAATAACGTGTTCATTCACTGGATGGATTAATTAATATTGCTTAATGCTAATTTAAACGTTTTTGTTTTGTTCAATACATGTTTGATATTAATCGTAAATACACTTATGTTATGAATATGAAGAAAAAAATTTGATCAAATTTCAGATTTGAATACAATATAATATTCATAGAATAGAATAGAATTTATTGACTCTTACGACCCCTTCTAGGGTATGAGAGTACAACACATTTACATGTCATGATAATGATACATAATAAAGAGTACAAAAATAGCATAATAGTACAAAGAATACAGATACATAGCCAGCTAGATTGTAGCAGTGCCTGTGTCCAATTATATCGTGCACAGAAATTCAAGTCATTTACCGAACATGCGCGCATGCGCAGATCGAAATAAACAAGATCAAGATGGATATTTGGAAAACCTAACGGACTCGACGATTGAGAGATTTCAACTGGAAATTTGTCTGGCAGAGTGGCAGCCGCTGTCATATTCCCAGCCAAGAGCAGACTGTGAATTTTATGTCTTAGGAAGATACAAACTGGAAAAATGGTCGCCTATCTTTTGTCGAGACTCGTTGTGTAAGTATGATTTTTGTAGCGACTATCTTCTGGCATTTGATTTTGTAAACTGTGCACTGCACTGTGACTTATTGAATGAAACGCAGTGCGGCTAGGACGGGCGGATTGTTGCCCTTGATTCGGTGATGCTATGTAACGCCAGCAGGCCCATAGGCTACTGCCATAGTATTAATACTAGTAATACTAATAGGGTGTATAGGTTCTAGTATAGACTAGTCGAGTCAGCTCAGTGCAGCGGGCCTCAACTCAAGTGCACCAATCTAACTAACGTTAAAATCCAATGAGTGCTTGTTGTGAAACTGATTATGCTGTCTTCAAGTTCAAATGTGTGTTGCACTTGTGTTGTGTATGAACTCTGCCACTCTGGTATTTTCATGAACATAATTTTCGAAAAATGATTTGACTGTGACTGCACTAGCTGTGACTGCACTGTGACTGAGTGCGAGTGTTGCAGTGACTGGCATGTGGCATTATTTAGATTAAAGTTTAAACTGATTTTTTGGGGCAGTTTTAGATTTAGATTTTCAAGTAAAGCAGAAGATCTTACTGGCATCAAATTATTGTTTTTGAACAGTTGTTTGAAATATGTACTGTATGACTATGAGTAAGGGAACATCTACAAAATGCAAGTTGCAAAATATCCAAAGTTAAAATTAGTTTGGATATTGATATTACCCACTAGAGTCTACACCGACATGTCACTAATAAATAATAATAATATGTTCAAGTGCGCTTTACAGTTATATTGCTAACAGTAACAGAAGAGGTGAGTATTCAGATATTTTTTTAAGGTATTGACAGTATGACTATGAGAAACCTTGTCATTCCTCCAGACCCATGACAGCATAATTCTTGGCAACATTCGTTTGGACATTATAGGTCTTTAACTACTAGTAAGACCTGTTGCAAAAATGTAATGAAGAAATCAATTTTCCCCCCATAATTTATCCTAAAAATTATAGCATGTGGAGAGGTTCAAGTTCTGCTTAGCTAGTAAGAGATATCATTAACAGGATCCCTAATGACATAAAATTATTGACAGGATATTACATAGAAAATATGATATGATACTACCATAGATTGCATTGTAAACGCCTCACATTTCCGATGAAAGACTCCTTTGTACAGTTCCCATAGAGGGATACATTCAAAGAAGTACCATCAGCTGTTCAGAGACAAGCACTGGACAAGCACTGGTCCTCTCAACACCAAATGCTTCCATAAAATCAATCCGTGCGTCCACCCACCATGCAAGTAATATGTAATAATAACAGTTCAGGCCAAAACCAAGCACCACTCGACGAAGCGACGGGAAGATTCAACAGGAATATATCTTCTTCCGTACACTGATGCTGATGCTGATGTCAATCATCATTTGTCATAGATATGTTAAAGACCTATTAAAGTGACTGGGTATAGATTTTGCATTTCTGTTTAAATGGCTTTCCTAACGATTACTTGAATTGGTTGGTCTAACTCTGTACATGTACATGTATGTACTTGTATCAGGCACCTTATAATCAAATAAACTTTTGGCCAACTGCCCCCCTCAAAGAATGGTGATGTCAATGTCATAAATATTCTATTAGGGTGACACCAAACTGACTAGGTGATTATAATAAAAATTGAAATTTGAGTCAGTTATTAATTATAGCAATTGTATGTGCTGCAACATATCAAGAGATATTGTCTGGACAGGGGCTCATGTTTCAAAATGGATGGCTTTTTAGAAAAGATTTTCAGCAGGAGTTTGTCTTGAGCCTCTATACTTTTTAAAATATTTTACTGACCTCACCAGCATAAAGATTTTCAACATAGGACTGATTTTCAACATACCTGTGCTTCTTGGGGTTATACTATGTTTTTAGGTTTTTATTGTAGTTCCTTCACTTCTTTACAGCTTTGCCACTAAGACCCCGTTCTCACTCACTTTGAAAGTGGTCTTAGTTAGACCGCTCCAGAGGAACGGGTCTTGAACGGTTTGCGAGCGTTCACACTCCGAGCAGTTTTTTATGGCTCAAACCGCTCCACGAGTCAAAGTGGTCTTGTTGCTATGGCAGCTCAGGTCAGCGGGTAAATTTTTCGCGAGAATACTAAGCGTATGTACCGTACTACATGTTTCGCGGTAACGTCACTAGCTCACTTCCGTTCACACTGCACGTTAGAGCGCTCCAAACCGCTCTTAATAAGACCTGTTCCTCAAGACCACCTCCCGAGGTGGTCTTCTGGAGCGGTCCAGAAGTCCACTTCCTGGACCACTTTGACCGTTCTCACTCACCTCAGAACCGCTCCTGAGGAACGGGTCTTAGTTAGACCGCTCCAACGAAGTGAATGAGAATGGGGTCTAAATCACTGAATTGGTAAACTGATCATTGAATGACGTAGACATGGAAAGAAACCAATTTGTGGCTTCTTGTTTTGTTGAAACTCTACGTAATAGACTTATTTTTATGAAGGATGTGACTAAAAGGAGAAAAAAGTACAGTGATTATCAATAAGGGTAATATGAAGAACCTATAATTCCATACTATGGTTGCTGTTTCCTGTATAATGTTGATTAAAGAGTCCTCAATTATTTTGTTCCTAACTTCTCTCTATGAATCATATTACAATCATTTACTCATCTATGGGTAATCTATGTATAGATATCTGATGCTTTTAAGTGCAAAGTGGGATGTTCCACGCTATTATGATGACATTATTATAAAATGTTTTGGGTTTAAGAGCTAAATTAATATGGGAAGGTACTTGTACATGTAGAACCATTTGGCCTACTGTTTATAGTCGATCAGTGTACAATTCCACAAAATGCAATAGTTTTTGTGCTTCGGTCCTTTAGAATTGGGATCAGGCAAACATATATTTATAAATACAGCAGTTTCATCATTCTTCCAGCCACATGAACTTTGATGTCAAAGATAAGATGATGGTTTGAAAGCAGCCTTTATTTCATACATTAGGTCATATGCTATTTTACGGTTTGATGCACACGTGGTAAGCGAATCACCCTTGTACAAATATTCATTATCAATGGAGCATGCAGCCATGCACAAAACAAATTGTTTTCCAACTTTTATTATTTATGAATGAATGGCTTTATCCTTGGCAACTCCACCTGTATCCAACTGTCATACAGGTACATGTACGCCCACGTGCATTGTACAGGTATATTGATCCATAACATTCCATCTCTCTTGTCAACTTCTTTAATATTCAGTGTAGATTGTATGGTATCTCTTGTGGTCAGTCATTTCCCATAGAAAAGAAACACTGTAAACCTACATGTATTTGTATATATATGCATATGTATATGTAGTATGTACATGTACATCTTTCATCCCCCATCCTCCATCACATGTCCAAGCCATTGAAGGATGCTATGCAATCACAGCATGTGTTTTGATAAACTCAATGCATCCATTAGGGTGCCCTATACACCTACCTATCCACAGTCTAATGTTGTCATAAGAACGGATTGAAAATATTATACGCCGCTTGCTTAAATGCCAGGCCCGATTGACCTGGTTTGGCTACCATTATCAAAGTGATCATCGGCCACCTAGGGGCTATAAAAGATAGTCCACAACTCCACATGTAATTAATAAGCGTGTTTACAAAAGTGGGTTGTCATTCAAGAATAGCGTAGTTGTCTGTTGACACTCACAAATTGTAATGTGTATGTGTGAACGTGCAACATTTAGTGTAATAAAAATACATGTAAAAACTGTTCCTTATCTTTTTCCTAGCCCCCTTGTAAGTTTTTGGCTGCAATTTTCCTGGAGCTGATGCTTCATTTAGAACTCTGTCAAAAGAATCAAGATGGGAAGTGACTTTGTAAATGTCATTGCCGACTCATGAACCTTTTCAATTCTTTCGAAAATAAATTAAAAAGGAAGAAGCTAAATATAAAATAAAATAAAAAAGAATGTATGTACACCAATGCAAACTACATTCAGTAGTATGTTTTAATGTCAAAAGATCAACTACAACGAGACATCCTTCGAGTTTCACAAACTGTCTAAGGGAATGATAACGAAGCAATAAATAGGTCATACCAAAGTTATGTCGCATTATCAAGAATTGATAACACACAGGAAACACATGTAGCAATTTCTCAGTCAGTGTGCCACTTTTTTTTGGGGTGGGGGGGTCTTCTTATGATGCAGTTGCTGTGTAGGCAGAGTGCTTTTGTTGTCTGGATCTGCAATGTATATTATGTACCGGTAGTTTTGTTTTCTGTCATTTTGGTTGAATGGGTAGATGATTCCAAATTTTTGCAAGGTTGAAGTTGATAGATAAAAGTACTGTCACAGACATACGTCAACATGAAGAAGTGAGTGTAGGCCTACACAAAATACAGTTCTTTCCTGTAACACTCATTGTGTTGCCTCATGAGTGTGCAACCATGAGGTACACGTGTAGGCTTCCTGTTTTTAACTTACGGTAATTGCTTTAACATGTATGGGACAGGTAGTCTGCTTTTATCAAATTTCTTTTCACATGTTTTCGCTGATTTGGAAGTGATTTTCAGGTTTTCATCTTTCACAAATTTTAAGCTGAATCCCTGAAAAATAAATTTGATGATTAAAATAAATTAAATAACAGTGGTAATTGTAAGTACCAGAAGTGATTCTGTTTGATGAAAAAAGTGCGTACATGTCTTATAGCATTTTATAACACATCCACTACACTGATCAGATGAGATTTCATTTCCAATATGAAACTTCAAAAAATGCACCAGTGCACCACCAAAAACAAAACCAAAATCAGACAAGACCATCTAAAGTACATGTACAGTAATACACACTGTAAATCTGTTTTCAATCATGCCCATTTTCACCAATGATATATACATGTATAAGGAATGCATTGGAATGAGTAAGGTAATAAAACGCTGTTGTCATAAAGGTAGCTTGACAAATGTCATTTAGATTGCTCGATGACCTTGTTCTCTGTAGTTATTTATACATTTCATTGTCAAAGGCAGTTGAAATTGGACAGATCCGCAGATTTATTTGCCCAATGATAAAACTGTCTGTAACTCTGTACTATGGTTACAGTATCTGTAAATATAAACATTACATTGTAAAGAAGTCTTGCACAATTGCTCATCTAGTTGTGTAATTGCTTTTTTTAAACCATCATTTTCATGAATAATAATAATATGTGCATACTCACTTGGGTTAGTATTTACCAAGTGAGTACAAATAATGTGAACCATCTTTTGTAAACAATCGTACTGAATACAAACATTGGAGCAGTTGAAATTCAAGTTTGGTAGAATTGTATGCCTGACATGACAGTGGCAGATGCAAAATACACCTGCCCACTCTTCCACAGCAAGAGCAAACATAAATTTTTGTTATCCTCCTCATAACCTCTATGTCATGTCAATTAAAAAAATGTAGGCGTTTAATCCCACAAAGGATCTTATATTTATCTTAACGAAAATCAAGAGTATGTCATTTGTTATGCAGACTCTGGATAACAAATAAGCAGAAGTGGAGTGTATTTTACTTCTTGAAATATGGATCAATGATTTTCAAGTGGTTTTAGGTAACATGCCTGCTGAGGCATGATAGAGTTACACAATGCCTTTTGAAATCAGCGGAGAATTAGCTCAAGGATGTCATCACATAACGAGGCTCCGTCTCTTTGTATTTCCGCAAACTTTGTTTTGAAGGTTGATTTGTTTGGATTGATGAACAAGTATTTTGTATGGCTTAAGTATACATTCCTATTTACATCAGGAATTATTTTATGTAGGCCTACTTTTAAGTGTACAGTATGTACAATGTACATGTACATGTACAGTAGGTCTAATGTAATTTGGTTTGTGCTGTCAAAGACATGCTGTAGATTAGACATGTACATACATGTACATGTAGGCCTACATTACTTTTTTTTTTTTTTTTACCTCCGCTGTGTTTCTTGATAATATTGATAAACCTGTAATTTCAAGAACTACATATTTACTTCCTCTTTTTGACCTTCCTCCCCTAGTAAATACTAAATTATCGGTTGTTGTTGCATATATTTGTCACAAAGAAATACAGTTAATCTGCATCAGTCGAAATCTGTTGAGACTGCAAACAATTGTTAGACATACAGTACATGTACAATATTGTACATGTATGCAAACTTGGACTTGGGATACATCATACAGTGTAAATAACATGTGTTTTGTTTAGTTTGGTTCAAAAAATCGTTTCAGCCTGGGGAAAATTTGACTTGTGTGACTTCGAGCTATGGAGACTGAGCTCCTCTGTTTGACCACAATTTATGATTATAAATTTAGTGGTATAGAAAATGGAACATACAAGTTGTAGGAACAAGTATTTACGTGGGTAGGGCATGCATAGGAGGAATCTATTGTATCACCTTGTGGAAGTGTGTAATCATCCGTATGTGTGGGTTTTTAGTTTGTTCAGCAGCTCAACTGACACAATATGTGACCTTCCTGTTGTATCCATTGGTGCTTCTCAAAAATACACAATATATTTAAAGGGCTAGGTTAACATTAATGGTTTGAAACCCCCCCCCCCCCAAAGAAAAACGATGTAGAAAGTTTGTTGTATTGTTCATTAGTGGCCTCTGTTTTGATCTGTGATGTACAAAACACATGGAACATGTGTGGACATGTATTAAGTTGATATTAGACTCTTATTCTCCAATAAAAATTGTTCCTTTTTTAGTAAAAAGACAAATTAAAGGAAAGAAGAAGTACATGATGGCAGTGTGTCAAAAAATTCTGCTTCCTATTTTTATATCAATTTTCATAAAGGAGTGTTTCAAATCAAGACAAAACGGATAGAGGAAGATCCAGATGAATATTATTCTATTCCTTCCTGATACATGCACATAAATTAACCTTTGCTGTTCTACAATGTAAATCACAAGGAATATTGGAATATGATATACATGTAGATTGTGCAGTTCAGCAATACTAGAGAGAGAGAGAGAGAGAGAGAGAGAGACAGCAACACAAGACATGTTGTATCACGCTTATTTGCATTTGCATCCATGCAGACCTACATGTAGGGTGTACATAATGTACATACCTGTAGTACATACAATACACCTCTAATTTCAATTCATGCACACGCTCGGTGCCCATGTACATGTATTAGATCCAATCAAGAGCAAGGCATTACAATCATACAAAGTAATTACGCCTTCATTCAGCGCAGAGCCGTGCATATACCGGGAGTGCATCATCATCACCAATACACGTAATGAGAAGTCATTCCCTATTGCAGTTTTAGTGCATGAGCAATCAAGCACCCCTGCCCCTGTAGAGATGACATGCCATTCAGCATCGGGGAGGGTGGCGACGAGACGCAGCGTATGTAAACCTGTGACAATTCTCACAACGATATTCACTGGGATGTACATGTTGGTGTTAGCCGATGTGTGAGATTGTCCTCTTTGCACTGGGGGATCCTATCTTCTTCACACTGATGTTTATGAGATAATTGTAAATTGTTAGAGGTAATATTGAGTTCTGGCAATGACAAAAAAACAACAACAACAACATACGAATGGTGGAAAATCAAAGGAAGTCCACACTGAATTTTCAAGTCTGCAAATAAATGATATCTGCCCAATGATTTTGAAATGAAATGAGGATAATTCAATCCTTCACATTTTTTTCCTCTTGTATGAACTTAATGAAATCCTGTGTTTTCAAACTTGTCAACAAGATCTTATATTTCCCATGTCCTCCAGACTGTACATTAATAAATTACATACATGTACATGTACTACTACACTCATGCATGTTATTTTTGTAATTATGTCTGCATTTAATCGTTAATTGACGTGATTTCATTTCCTTTTTGGAACCTGATATCGGCTTATGTTGTAAATGTCAACAAGCTTCCATCACCCCCTTTCCTTTCAACCTACTTTTACCGATTGTTTACCGATTGGATTTCTTTTTGAGCATGTTCTGAATGTTCAAAATAGATACAGGACTTGTAATGTTGTATTCTTGAACTGCCCCCAGTCTTTTCTACACATACAATAACCAATAAAACAATGTTTGTTTGGAATGTTTTTGAAATACATTTACATGTACATATATATGTGTATATTCATTCTACCCCCATCATTTCTAGAGATATATTCTAGGATCTACAGTAGATGTAGAACTAGGAATATTCCGGTCTTTGGTGCTTTATTGTACCATTTAGGTAGACTAGTGACATGATTTACTGTAGATTTGTCACCAAAGTCATGTTCCCAAAGTCATGTTCCCACTGTTATTGATATGTGAATTCATATTGAATAATGTGAAGAGGACAAGAGTGAGATTTTCCCCCCTCTAGAAATGTGAGAGGGTCTGCTGCTTGGTTGATGTTTTTTTTATCAGGCACGGGAGAAATCCATCATTGAGTTTTGTAACATGGAATGCCCTAGAATGATACTAGAACATGCTCACGTCTTCGGGAAGATCTATTGATTATTCCCGAAAGGGGGTGCAAGTGTGATGGAAGGAAAACATCTCACAGCCTTTCCACACAGGAGGAAGAATTCAGATGAAGAGACAGAGTGCAAGGAAACACATATGATGATTACAACGTGTATATCATGATCATCTGTTGAGTGCCAAAAGGGTATTACCAAGTGTCTTCATATACTTCTACGTAGTACGTACAGTTAATTTCCTTCTGGCCCTGAGTAGATGATAGCATGTAGCCAAAGGTGTGTATGCACCAGGTTGATCCATCATACAGATAAACATGTAAAGTAACTCATTAGGCAGGGAAGGGTGCAGTTGTGAACAATTCTCATACTGTAGGGCAGTCACTTGGTGAACTGACCCTGATCCCTTCTTAAGATTATGTTTGGAATGACGCTCAAACGTCATTAAATTTTGACAAAATTATGACATCTAATTTTATCACCTTTTGCTTGTCAGCATTCACACAAGACAACATTAATACTTGTGGGATAGCAGTAGAGTAAAATCATACATAACATATAGTTTTCAACATCCTAATGGGGGTGGGGGTGGTTAGCTACTCAAGTTGATCTTACTTAGATGAGAGTTTAATTAAATGGAAAAACCCTAAAGCAAGATCACACAGCTGTGCAGTGTGTAGATTTGCAGGAAACAACCATACCTCCCCATAACACTTACATGTAAGATGCTAGCAGCACTTTGTGAATAATACATCACTGTCATATGGCGTAGCTCATAAACACTGAAAGATCTTGTACGAGGGAGAAGCGCCCTTGCCTTCCCTTGCAATAATCATCTTTTATTTACATATCTATGACATTGATCTCATGGCAGGCGTGTCATCACATCTTTGCCTGTTGGCTTACATCTACATGTAATTTGGAAGACATTGGGGAGTAGGACTAGGGGAGAATTGAAAGCTCAGGTGCTGAATGTGACATTTAAAGGAAACAATGAGATTTTGAACCATCAAAAAATGCAAGGAATTGATGAGATCGCAGATACAAGTAGGTCTTTGTGTACAAACATACATGTACATACAGATGTATTCTATATACATTAGTTCGTTCGTTCGTGTCTCCTTAGATCAAGATTAATTTAAAGTTCCTAAATTAAGTTTTTCCATCGCCCGATGGCTGCGATGGCCATCTCATTTACATGTACAAGGGCCAGGTCTTCAATTCATCTATAGTAATCAGTATTAGATGTAGATTGAAATAGAAGCCAAGCTGTTTATAAACAGCATTGAACCCTTTATATTAACTTCATACAGGATCTATCCTTTGTCAATCATTTGTATTTTAACTAATATGTTGTCCGTTGAGAACTAAAAGGGCGTTTACTCATATACTTTAACACAGAGTTAATGCCCTTTTGGCTCTTGCGATAATAACTAATTGTATAAATTTTAACACTGATATGACTGAAACACACCCAACCCTTGACATTGTCCTTGCAAAAATCTGATCCTCAAAAGACTCCACTCTTCACTATATCCTAGTCATAACCGGTAATCCCAGTGCTTTAATCCAAAATCTAAATGTATATTCTTGTGATCATATCTTGTGATCCAGTGTACTTCAAAAGAGGGATGGGCGAAATCCTGTAAGTCAATAAAGGCACTGTAGAATGTGTGCATTGACATCGGTTGTCAGTGTGTTGTACTCGATGAAAGAAGGTAGACATTACAATCTAGAATGTAAACATATTGGCCTGTCACTGTCAGTCTCTCATATATGCATTTACTCATACACTTGACATAAGCTTTGAAAGAGAGCTAGAATTTGTATTTGGATTACTTTGATGTACATGTCCTTATTTACTTCCCACTCAATTTCTGTAGTCAGATAGTGTCGAAGATTTGGATTCAAGCGCAGTGTTTATCCTTCAATAGTAGTGAGATCAATCCTGTGTTGTAAGGGTCAGTGCCATCCGCTATCTTTCAGTAAAGATGCATTTAATGATAAATTCAATATGCTGTTTGATTAGCGCCAGAAAGATATTAATTCATAGCACTCATAGAAGTTGTACAGAGTTAACACCCTTCTGGCTCTCAACAGATGAGTTAGTGTATGTTTATGTATGTTTATGTATGAAAGATGTTGGAAGGAGATACAGACCTTGACCAAGTTTGCTTTGAATGGGGAGCAAGGATATGAAAGAAACGGATTGTTCATATCCAGAGGGATTTGATCACAATCACCTGACTGACCTGCCAATTTGAGGTTATAGTAGATTGCCACGTTTGCTGATCTTCAAACCTTTTTGAAGTTCATATGTTTTCTTCTATGATTTGTCTACAAATAAACATGTTTATGTTTCAAGGGGGAAATGGGTGTGTGCAAAATGGGGGCAATTATGCATGTCCCATAAATATAAGTATTATTTCCCTTTTATATAAAACAATTATATTAAGCATTGTCTTCAGTGGAAGAAATGCATTAAAGAGGTAAATGACTTAATAGCCTTAATTAAATTGAAATCACTCTTCCTTAAAATAGCAACAAAACTCTAAAACAAAATAAAATATAACAAAAAATATATTCTCACATTTATATTATCAACAGATATATGTGGATTTGGAACTAAAACATTTGATCTCTGTGGGAACCGTTGCCAAATCTGAACTGTAGGCCTACATGTACTTTTGATCTTGAGTCTTTTAAGAGACGTTGCTTACATGAATCTATAACATGTTTAATACACACCTTGTTTCATGGTTAGCCATCAAGGCCATCCAAGGATATGACTTCATCGGTTAGAAATTTGGGGTGAATCAAATCACTTCCCTTCACATCATATTGCGACCATCCAGCACCCTGTCTAGGAAATTACATTTAATCCACCCATCTTCATCATCACAACCAAAACTGACCCAACATTAACCCTTTCATCGTTCACAAGCTCAAATTATAGCTTACTTTGTACATGTTTTTTTTTCCTTTCTAAATAGGGTTAGATTGTGTGAAGCATTCTTAGAATTTGTGAGATAACTGTCGCAACTAATACATGGGTGTATCCAAGTTTTTGTGAAGGAAGGGAAGGGATTATCTCCGACAAGCAAGCATAATTTTTGTTTTTAAATGATAAATTAGGCTAAACAAAAGAATAAAAATTAAAAGATAAAAAATAAAAAAGTTAGCACAGTATTTAGATGATAATTTACAAAAAAGATACTTAAAGATAAAGTTGAGTTCTGGTCATGCGATGGCATTGTGAAAGAAACGTTGTGGAATCGATCAGAAAGGGTAGATCATCTAGCATATAAGTATTGGTGTGTAGTGCAAGGTTCTGGAATTATCAAAATGATAAGAAATTTGGCCCAGTCTTGGTAAAGTTACAAGCACTGCACACAGAAATATGTATATGGGACTACACGACCATGTGGCGTAAAAATCCGCCCCGATTTTTATGATGTTACATACCATATTTAGAATATTAAGGAATTTGAAGAGCCATGCTTTTCAAGGAACATTTTTTCTCTGATGCTCTTCCACACTTGCATAATACAATGTTAGCGCTCACAAATTATTTTTCACCTCTCCCCAGAACTCAACCTTCTCTTTAAGGTACTTTTGGGAAAATTTGCTTTAAAGCTGTTTAGTTAAAGAGCTCTAAACTAAACAGCTTTAGATTCGATGAATTTTACCCCTGTATGAAAAGGCTGATACATGTACAGATGCAATATGAATTTTAGCTGCTAAAGCACAAATTTGACCTTTAACAACATTTGAAGCAAACCACAACTGAAACTATCCATTTATTTAATCAACAAGATGAAAAACACATGGAAACATGATATTGATATATTAAATGGATTAGGCTCCACCCATTTACAACATATTATTTTAAAAGTCCCCCGAATCCCAGGGATACTGACAAACTCTGACTGCAATCTTGTGCATTGTTATCTTTATAGTGCATATTTATGAAAACATTCAATATTTGGATGAGATGAAACAGGTAACATGTACAATTTAACTAATACCTCTGTAACACTGACAAGACCTACATCATAACTACAGAATGAACAGGAATTACATCACCCCAAATGGCTGAGTTACCAGTCAGAGTGACGTTTAAACGCTTAAAATGCATGCCTGATGCTGATATATTAAATTGCCTCCTCTAGAGTGTCAATATCTTGGAAACGGGGAAGCATCTTATAAAATGAATTATTCAGAAGTTTATTTGGTCTTCAAGCTTTGACGAAGAGGAAATGATGTGACGTATTTGACCTGATACTTCAAGATATTGTCAGAACTGCTGCAGAAAGATTGAAAGAAAGTCCACTGTTTATATCATTACCAAAAGCTTACAAAAATTAATTGAACTAACTGTTGCTTTATTCTTTTATTTTTGTTTTCCACTAGACTGGTCTTCGGAACCCTGTACCCAGCCTACTACTCATACAAGGCAGTCAAGACAAGAAATGTCAAGGAATATGTAAGTATTTAATTGATATCACAGGAAAATCTGTAACTGTGTAATAATTTGTAAACATAGGGCACCTATACCCAAGGTCTTTGGTTCAAATCCCAGAGAGGGACCCATCTGTTAGATTGAGATGTGAACTAAGTACCTTGGATCCTTGGTACATGGTTGACTATATGCTATGTTCCAATAGAGTTAAGTAGTAAATCTCTCAATTTCACTCTTGAAAGTTCATGGTTTGTAATTCCTTTGTTTACTTTAAATGGTCATACCAAAAGCTGGGGTAATTTGGAGCGACATTGCTCACTGATCTTCGCATTTACATTTTCACCAAGAGCCCAAGACAATGAGAAACTGTTTCGAGGGGAAGGGGGTACATGAGTCAACCGTCACTCGCCCCTCTCACCAATGCTCCCCACCCTATAACCTGTCATATAGCCCAGAGGTAAAGAAAACTCTAACGTGTGAGGTGAGGGCTAGTGATAGATCATGTTATCTCTCATGAGATAAAACTTGTGACATCACATCTATATTAAGTGTCACGGGGAAGGTTCAGTCTTCAATGATAAGAGCTAACACCCTTCAGGCTCTCGGTCTCAGCTGATACAGTATGTTCAGTTTAAGGTTAGGTCAGGAAAAATGAACCAATTTTTGGAGATCATATTGATCATTAGTATATAGTGCATGCCAAAAGAGATACCGTATTTGCCGGCGTAAAGGCCGCAGTATTTTCTCTTCCGAAAATATCGAAAAGTCTGGGTGCGGCCAATCCGCAACAACAGTAAAAAATCAGCTGTCAAAACACCCACATAATTTTGTACATATGGGACTCCCAACGGTACAATGACTAGATCTATACCAGTAATGGTACAGGACATTTCTAGATTAACTCCACACATCTTACCGACTATTTCATGTTGCATTGTTGACATGAAGTTTTGTCGATCTTGTGAATAAACTTCCTTACCTATTTTTAACAAATTCTACCGGTAGATCTAGATTGCTAAAACTAAAGAAGGGACCGTTACAGACGAAGTCTGTTTTCTCACTATTTTCTTAGTATCCATTTCACGCAATTTCGTAGGTAGGGGTATAAATAGGTTACCAAAACTGCCTGCGATACAGTACTAACTTCAAAATCAATGAAGATTTGCTAAATAACGATCAAGTTTGAAGTAAACTTGTTTTTTTACTGAAATTTTATAAAAATATTGATGAATTTGGTATCAGTTTGTAGAAAAAATAGTTTTCTACAAGAAATTCTGATAATTTTGTTTGGTCTGTTTGGTTTTTTCCTTCCTTTTTTTTTTTTTTTTTTTTTTTGCTTTGAAATGTCAAAAACGGGGGTGCGGCCTATGCGGCGGTGCGGCCTTATCGCCGGCAAATACGGTAGATACCGTAACAACAAAGGCTAGTCAGTTTGTTTAATTGGAATAATGGAAAATATTTGATCAATCATGTTATGACTGGGAAATATTATAAAATAGAGAAGAAAGCATGAAGAAGCAAGCAATGTTTATGCTGTTTCTTAATCAATTCAAGGTCCAAGCATTCTCCCCAATGATTTAAAAGAAAAAAAATGTTATTCCTGTCATTCATTCTCAATAACGCGAATCTCCTGACTATTACGGCATGCTGAAACTTGTTTGAATCAGCACTTTGTCTTATAATGCAATTTCACCGTTTTCCTGCCATTCCTTTCAATGGGTATGTCTCCTTATCAGCTGGATGCATCCCTGATTTCCATAGGGGGCTAGGTATATGAAGGCTGTCAATACAAGGCATGTTTTCATTAGCCAGAGTTTTCAAAATAGTGTGATAATTCTGATATAGGGAAAATTAGCCCGATCATAACCACCATGAGCTAATTCACAGTGAAGATGCAAATAGCGGATTATTTCACTGTCACATTTAGGGTATTAGCTCGAGCTATGGATGAAATATTGCGAAACCAGAAACTTCAAAGAGTGGTTCAGATTTGGGAAAGTTTCCTGCTGCTAAGTAAGTGAATCACATCACTAAAATTTCTTGCCTTGAAAATGGCTATGGTTAAGTCATTACTGTAAAATCAGTAACTTTCGCAACATGAAATCTTCACCAATTGTAACAACAATTTTCACGGCAAGAAACTTTCATGACTTGCAAAAAAAGTAGTATGGTATCTGTTCTGATTCTTTCATTTAGCGGCATGAACTTGAACCAATCGCGAAACAAGTGAACATTTCATGCACAAGAAAGTTTCTTGTTTTCCTTTAGCCTATTAATTTGTTCAGTTAGTGGGCTAACTTGCTGATGAAGGTGCACTTGGACTAACTCACTATGCTCATTCCGTAGCTCGAGCTCATTCCTTGTGAGAGTGGGAATAGCTCGACATGGGCTTATGGGGGTAGGGGACTTCAGACTGGATTTTTATAAAGCCCAGAAAATTTCATGTGCATGAAATGTTCGCATATTTTGTGATTGGTTCAAGTTCAAGTTCATGCCACAATATGAAAGAATCTGAATGGATACAATACTGATTTTGTTTGCAATTCATGAAAGTTTCTTGCCGTAAAATTGTTGTTATAATTTCTGAAAGTTTCATGTTGCGAGAGTTTTTTTGGTTTTGCAGTAATATCTTATCCTTGAGCTTGTTCAGTTTAATGGAGACCTGGAACTTAAAACTTTTACTTTTTTGGGAGAAGTTCTGTTTGATCTAATATCTCAAGCTTGAACTTGTTTGGGCTAATGGAAATGTACCTGATGGAGGAAGTCTAGGAATGCCAAGAAGAGCTTGCTAGCTCTCAACGGGCTCCCAGATCCTTCGCTCGAATTCATCTCCAATGAATTGATTTGTCAAATGATTCCAGATTTAGACTATTTCAGATTCCTGGTTTTGATCAGTTTCCAATATTGCGTGCTGTTTTTGATAGTGAGAGGCATTGATGTGTTTAATAGCTGGCTTCATCTGTAATGTGTTTATTTTTCTAATCTTTTGTTTGCCTGCTGTAATAACTTAGCCACTCTTACACTCTTAAAGGCTATTTATTGTTCTACAGTGTAAGTATTTGAAATTATACAAAAAAACAAATTCAAGAGATATTTTAAAATGTAGGTATTGATTTTGAAGAATCAACCAAAACTGTTCATGTCAAAATCATTTTCAGACACGATACATGTACATGTAATATATCAAGAAATGTAAGTTGAAACCATAGATTAAGATTTCATGTAATCTTTGGATGATTGTGATCAATAGTTGTGAGCCTTTAATTGATAATTGGTTAATTGAATCAATTGACCCCCTCCTTTCAAGGTTGAGAGTTTGAAAACTTTGAACAATTTCCATGTGAGACCAACTACTAGATGCATGTAAATATAGGATACACTGTAGTACTATACATGGATGTAGACACAAAGAAGGCACTTTATTTTCCCTTTAATACATTAAAATCAGAACACTTTTCGACCCAAGACTTTCATGAATTGTTTATGATGACCGTTAAAGTGGCAAGAAACTGTTATGAATTCCAATAACGCATGTTATGATATGATAATTTTGGGATATGAATCTCATGTGAATTTGGCGACTCGCCTAATTACTTTTCTTGCACACAAAGGTTTCTGCATTTTGTTTGCAGCATTTCAATTTCGAGTTAAATTTTATTGTACAAACCTTTATATTCTCCATACATTTGTTTATCCAGTAGATCTCATGCATTTATGTACATATTTAATGTATTTTTGATATGACTCCACATTTGTTCCCCCAGGCCTTTTGATGGATAACATTGGATTATTCCACTAAAAATGTGGTTTCAAATGTCACTGCATAATCAGATTTAGACTCTCTTGGCACGAGAGCGTGAGATCTAATTGTAGTCATGAAAATAACAAATAATGTATGCTGAGCTAGATACCCTCGATAAACAAGTCATGTACATTACTTGCTAATGCTGATGTAAGGAACTAAGTTTATCAAATAATATTTGATGATGTAAGGATGTAACATACCACAAAAATATCATTTTGCTCCACAATTTACAATTTTTTTTTTTAAAGGACATGTTGAGAAACAATCATGCATAATACACATGACAAGTTCTTTCCTTTTTTTGTGAAAAAGGTTGGAAAAGTACCTATAAATTTAGGATAAAAGAAATCACATGTTTTGTCACTTTGCTTGCTGCATGTTTTTCATGATTGTAAGGTAGACTGTACAAAATGGAGATTGCGAATTGTGCAAATTCCTGTTGCGGAAAATATTGCACCCTGGAAATGTCAAGAGATAGTTCTTGTCACTTTATGCACATTGAAGTGTACTCTAATGGTCATTCGGTCCCCAGGCAAAGCCTTGCAGTATAGATATATCTTACACTTTATTTATACTTGACGTCAGCAACATGGACATAATATGAAATGGCAGTATACTGCAAAGTGAGTGGAGTGAAGGGGAGATGAAGTTACAGGGAGGAGAAGCAGAAGAAAGAAAAATAAAGAAGATGGAGAAGAAAACCATCTGGAAGCAAATAAACATGTTGAATATCTTGAGGATATATTCTTCTTTTTATAGTAATTTAATCAAATCAGATTATCAGAGATTATTTGAGCTTCATAATTCATGTAGGTGGCTGCAAACAAATTTGTTATTTACCCGTTGGACTATAGTATTGGTTAATTGTTGCATATTCCTGAATTACAAAACATTTATTAATTTTACCCAGTGGGTTTGAGAATCCTACCTATTTTCAGAGTAAGTGAATTCATACACAAGCCGATCCTAACGACAATGATAAATCATAATTCGACTACATTGAATCTAATTTATTCTTCCATACATTATGAGAGTTAAAAATCCTGAGCGAGACCAATACCATAACCATTGCTTATATTTGTTTTATTTGTATTCCTTTCACACCCTATTGCTTTCTATTTGCCAAACCAACTTTTTGAAGAAAGGGGGGGAGGGAGACAGTGGAAAGTACATGTAGGTTACTAACCGATGACTTAGCAAAACACCCGCCCCAATACAAAACAATGTAGGTTGAAATTGATGAATAACAAACGAGAAAGTAGATTTAAAGAGATAGCTAGATACAGCGAAGACACCGAAAGCTAGATTACGAGGAAGCTGATAGCTGATGCAACGCTGATTTGATTTATTGAAGATGAAGCATGATGTCGGGATTAATTCTGAATCCATTCACTTGAAAAATATGGAAAGCTGTGTCCTAGTTCAAACAGCAGTTACAGACAGGGACGTTGCCTCGCATGTCTTAAGGTGATCACGACCATAAACATTCTTGTTAAATAGGTAAATTGGAACATTGGTTAGATTCTATTATTCATATCATTTTTTCTTTTTAATTTCTCCTTCTATTTTATTTAGGTCAAATGGATGATGTATTGGATAGTATTTGCACTATTCAGTTGTGTGGAAACAGTAGCAGACATATTTGCTTCAATGTAAGTTTCATCGAAGTCCTTTCCAATTTCTTTCCAATTTTTTTTCTATGAAATTAGTGTCACCATGGTGATGAAGATTCATTGATATGTTTCTATGTAATATTCACAAAAGAATGAATCTGGGCCAGTATTTGTATATATCCTGAAGGAAATTTTGAACAGACCCACAAATGTGATTTATAATAGTAAGCACACTTGCAGATTTTTTCCTTCATAAAGGGGTGATGAATATTTGGAAATTTGACATGTGCATGTGTTTTTTTCAGTAAGAGTTAAAGGACATGCAAAATAATAATTGTTTTACTGTGATGTCAAGTGTCTCTCTACATTGTGAGCAGTTATTATTTAATCATTCCTTTCATGACTAATACCTTACTTTGTATTCACTTTCCCTTGACGTGAAGTGATTTTTCTATTGCAATGTTTTTATATATTCAAGTTTTTTGTTGTTGATAGAATGAACTATACTTCAATCCTGTTCTTATTTATTTTGCAGACTCCCATTTTATTATGAAATCAAGATTCTTTTCATATTTTGGCTCATCTCGCCTTGGACAAAAGGCTCCACATACCTGTATAGAAAATGCATCCATCCAGCTTTAAGTAAAAAAGAACAGGTAGGTCAAAAAAGTTGTTATTTTTTTTGCTTAAAGCGAAAGGCGAGTTCTGGTCATGCGATTGCATTGTGAAAGAAACGTTGTGGAATCGATCAGAAAAGGTTGATCATCTAGCATATAAGTATTGGTATGTACTGCAAGGTTCTGGAATCATCAAAATGATAAGAAATTTGGCCCAGTCTAGGTAAAGTTACAAGCACTGTACACAGAAAGATGTATATGGGACTACGCGACCACGTGCGCGATATCTATTTGGTCCCAATAGATATAATAATTTACCAAATATATCAATTAGTAGGCGATTTCCGACTTTCCGGCAAAATTTGTATCATTACGTATTAGTCAAAACATATTCTTTCATATGATTGGTAATGAGAGCTTCCATTTCATTTTTTTGAGAGAGGGGCGTTTCCAAAACTGGTCTTTACCTTTAAAAGACTAAGCAAGCTTTACCAGTTTTGCTGGCATCGATGAAGATGAGATTTTAGTGCCAAGTTCAAGTTTGTCTTATTATTTTTAAATGAGAGATTTGTTTAAGTAGCTGATTTCTGAAAAGGTGTTTATATCGCCAGTTACAAACTATAGGAAATACAATAGCTATGAAGAAGAAAAAATATATGAACCTGAATTTAATTTTTTGACCACCTTTTTTCACTATCATAATTCATAAACTTATCAAATACGCATTTCATACTACTGATACATGTAAGTTCAATATATTCACATATATATATATATATATAAAATACCCATCACTTATTTTATGCAGTGAATTCCAAGTAAATGTGTATCAGGAAGTTGTCTGTATGTAAATCCAGGAATCTATACCAGAACTAATAGTATTTCCTCAATATTGTGACCCTTACAGTAAGTTAAGTAGCCTTTAACGTGTGTGAACATGTTTGGACAAATGTTGGTTGACGATGACATTTAGTTTAGTGACAGGAAGGGCAAATGGATGCTGTCACACACACACGCATCCTATTGTGTAGGCATTAAAGATATTTGAGCATTGTCTTGGTGAGAATTGTTTCTCGAGTTTGTCTACACAACCAAAGAGTGTATATCCAATAATCGCTCTGAATCTGATGTTTCAGCTCCTAAAGTTATCAATTTTATCAGGTACAAAATACCAATCAATCAAATTTTACTTTTTCTTACTGATATAATTTTTTAGGATTGAAAGTAGTACTAATTGAAAGATTTGGCTATTTCATTGGTCTTTAAGAAGTATTGTCCAAACTTTTCCATCAAATACTGGTAATTAAAAAAGTTATCAGGGCGCATGTATTCTTTTTTGCTAAAGTAATGTTTTTTTTAAGTAATGTTCATGTAGATATGACACACTTTTATTTTTCATTCTAAAGATTTTTTCCCCCTCAAATTTGTGTTCCTCCTTTAATCTAATGAGGCAACACAATGTAGACCAACTGTCGATGTCCTTAATTGAACCAATCAGGGTAGAAGTTTTGAAACGTACATGTATGAGATCATGTCATTCATTGAACACAGTTGTCTCAAGCCTTGTCTGAATCCAGTACCATTGTTATAGGACTGATTTCAGAGTATTTAGGCTGTAAGGATATGAATGATTGAACAGGATATGGAAACAATGATGGAGACGAGAAAATGCCTGTGGAGTGACTTTTATAGATACAGATGTACTGTCAGTTAGAGAGACCTACTGTTATATACTACATGTACATATACACGCAGACACATTCAGTACATGTACCACACACAGTGAGGCAGACAAACAGACAGACAGACAGACAGACAGACCGACATATGAACACATAATCAGATATATATATACAGACAGACTTTCCATATATGTTGTTGTTGATCAGATAATAGGATAAACAAATATACAAAGTAATCCAACATCAAAATAACAAGTCATTGACATTTTAAAACAAAACCAAGAAGTAACAAGATTTAATTTTATTATTGATTTTGGGACAATAAACTGAGTTGAAATGCGTAAATGAACATCAAAATTAACAAGCTGTGAACTTGAAAGAAAACAATATCAAACTCACCCAAATCTAGTGTTCTGAAAGGAAATGTGACCTCTTAAAGGAAGGATGAGACCAAGTTCAAGGTTTAATACCACACAACCAGAAAAACACTTTGAGGTTCATTGGTTTGCAAGTATAAAGTCACAGGATGAATACAATGTAGTTGGGAGGTAGTGGTAAATGTATTGAAAATTGATGTGTATGGGATCTAGAGGCAATCATTTATGTGTGGAGATTAACACCTACATTTGTAATTTAATTTTTTTAAGTTCAATGAAATTATGAAACCTAGGTGAGTAAAATAGAGTTGAAAAACATCTGATTAAAACAAAAAGAGAATTCCAGATGCCCATATATTTGTAACAGCTTAGGTATGATCAGAAAATGAGGGTATCTTAATGGTATTTCTCATCTGTTTGGGAAAAGAAAGGTGTCTTAAACAGTTAAACTCTGTAAAACAATTGGAGTTCATGCCCTTCTGGTTCCAATAGATGTTCTAATCTTACATTTCATTTTGGTTTTTGTGTGTAAGTATTGCAGTTTTTGCTGAAAAACTTGGAAGTAGTATTTTGTTGGTATGATTCTTAATATTCATCAACCACAGGATGTAAGCTTTAGGCTTGTCAGTACATGACTACATGTCAAGTTTCGCATTCAGTATCGGTTGTGAAAGAGGGTTCAGAGTGTTTTGTTTACGTCAGCTGTACCACAGAACACATGCAAATACCACATTCACATCAGCAGAGCAATGAGCAGTACCTGGGATCTCTGTAGAGAGGGACGAGAGATTTTGTAAATTCTGGTTGAGTGATTGAGCTGAATTTCTATCGAGGCCTTGGTCTAATCTTGGGACCATTTTCCTGTTCTGGAAAATAAAAGTTTTTGCTTGTCGAGGCAGGTTCAGTCAGGTTGCCTGCAGAATCAGGCTTTGCATATATTGGCCTACTTCATGTTTTTGTTGTGATTTGAGTTTGTAGAGACTCACATTAACCATTAAAATATACTTTTATATTGCATTAGTTTCACAAGAAGTAAAAACACCCAAAGACTACTGTAAACGCTGTTATTTTCGCGTGATTAATTTTTCGCCCTGAGCGACCCCAAAACATATTAGCGGGTTCTTAAATTCGCATTGCACGCAATTCAGCCTGTTCAAAACACGCATAAGAAGTCATGCTTATATATTCGCGGACACCGACTTTCGCGCAAAAACTGTGAAAATTAAAGCACCACAAATATTACCACGTTTACAGTATATGCTTCATGTTTACTTGTTTATTTATTATTATTCCTTTTATTTGTGAAACTTGTTCAGGTCTTTGTGTACCGTAGTTTTGTTTACCAAGGCTGCAATTACTGTAATAACCTATCAATTTGGTTATTATGATATTTTCAATGAAAAAATATGTTATGCAGATAATCAAAATAAGAAATATCATTCATGGTGAATGACTTTAAAGAAAGACATACCTACAATACAATGTATTTACCTGAAAAAGAGGAGCAAATGGATGGCAATAATTCATGAAACTTATGAAATTGAGTGCCCTGAAATGCTTTATCAAAGATGAGTTTAGAGAGAGTTTAAATGAAAAATATTAGAAGGGCAGTGAAAGTGAATACTATGCTTCAGGTCCTCATCACAAATATGATATCTTCCAAATACTTATGTTGCAATTCTATCCTTCTGATTCTCTCCACACAGGAAATTGATGAGTATATTAACCAAGCCAGTACTAGGGGCTATGAAGCCCTCAAACGAGTAGGACGCAACGGAATGACGCTGGCCGCCAACGCTGTTATGACTTCTGCAATCAAGGTAAACAAACTGATACATCCATACATACATGCATATCAGGGCTTTGCATACATATGTACAATTGCTTTTTATATAGCGCAAAATCAAATAGAACAGTGCTTAATGCACTTTACATGACAAATTAATACTAAAGACAAATAATAAAATAAGGAAAAGACCACAAGTAATATTTGTTTGTGTCTTTGAACTGCTCTTTAATGTGTTCTTTTCAGGGTGTGGTAAAGTGCTTGCAATGTGAAGTTTAAAATATTCACAAAGGTGGAGTTATTTTGAGAGCATAATCTCTTAGCCAGTACATGTAGCTTTCTCCCAATAGAGAAGTCATCGTACACAGTGTATTCGTATTGTTTTAAGATTCTATGCATATTTCATATCTGATAACTTGGTGATTTAGTTGCCTAGGGATGGATCAGTGTGACATTCTCATCCCTTCTTACAGTGCTGGTTGCCATGAAAACAAATGGAACACAAAGTTTGTTCAATAATTTGTGTATGGTATCTTGTGAAGTAGCAGGTATATGTACATCATACTCATTAGCATTAGCAGTATGATATACTGGTATAAATTATTTATAAAAGGTAAATCTCATAGTACAGGAATTCAGTAAGATGCAGGCAGTAAGAAGACATGAGAAGGGAGGAGAAAAAATAATAATAAAGGGAGGGAAAGAGAAAGAGAAAGAGGGAAGAGATCAGAGAGAATGGAGAGGAGAGAGAGAGAGAGAGAGAGAGAGAGAGAGAGAAAGAACGAAAGAGACAGGCAGAAAGAAAGAAAGAAAGAAAGGAAGACAAACAGGCAAAGAAGGAAAAGAAAGAGATAGATAATGGAGAGAAGATACATGTATACACACACACACACACACACACACACATATATATATATATATATATATATACATATATATATATATATATATATATATATACATATATATATATATTTTACACAGTGTATATATATATATATATATATATATATATATATATATACACTGTGTAAGATATATTGTGCATCTAATTGCAACAGGTTTGTGCAATGTCAAGGACAATGATCTTTATTCTCACATCATCCACAATCAATGATAAGTTAATCAAGTAAATTACAAATAATTAATGTAATTAGAATGTAAGCCACTCCTACTACCCATCCTCTCCAACCGGCGCTATAGTTCTCCTTAGAACTATAAGCTCAAGAAAGATTACCAACAGTCTTTTTCAAGACTACCAACAGTCCTTTTCAGGACTACACACACACTCAAGCAAGAAAGATTTAATACCGACAGTCCTTTTCAGGACTCCCCAATCCTCCACCCTCTCTCACATGGTGCAACCGTAAGCCTACTGTATAATGTAATTCATGTACAATATGTAATATTATTTTGTTATGTACAGATTAATTTTAGTTGTTGTGCAGAGACTTTGCAGTCATTTGCGATTGTTGGAGTTACACTCATATGATATATTTTGAACCTTGAACCTGCCCCTCTAATGAAATTTGGTCTGGAGACCTGACACCAGCATTGATCATCTTCCACACATTTCATCATCAATCCCAGCCAACATCTATGCACACATCCTGAGGCATATATGTCTATGACTCATCTATTAAGTGTCATGGTAGGAGACTAATGTCGCGCTGCATCTCATGTTATCACGCTGTGTGGTTGGTGTTATGTTTGGAAGTGTGCATAATCATCTATTGGCAATTGACCATTGCTATGAGTGTGCATGTTTAAACTTCGGGATCATGAATAGAAAATGGCGTATGCCGTACTGATCTAACACTTACATTTGGTTTAGAAATATAAATAGAAACAAAACAATCTCTTTGTATCTTTGAAGTTGTCTACTACGAGTTGTACAGTAGTTGTCTACCGTTCTACCACAATAAATCTACCACAATCAGTCTATAATTGATTAGTACAGGGTCTACTTACAGTACATATATATATATATATATAGTTGAGGCCCTTCAATTGGTTCAGTAAGTCTCTACAAACTTGTATTTACACCTGGCATAACCTATTTTTTTTTGGGGGGGGGGCAATTCTTTATTTCATCTTATGGCAAAATTGCAGGAAACGTATCTTTAAGGATAAAGTTGAGTTCTGGTCATGTGATTGCATTGTGAAAGAAACCTTGTGGAATTGATCAGAAAAGGTTGATCATCTAGCATATAAGTATTGGTGTGTACTGCAAGGTTCTGGAATCATCAAAATGATAAGAAATTTGGTCCAGTCTTGGTAAAGTTACAAGCACTGTACACAGAAAGATGTATATCGGACTACACAAACATGTGGCAATGTGGCATAAAAATCTGTCCCGATTTTTGTTTATGTTACATGCCATATTTAGAATATTAAGGCAGTTGAAGAGCCGTGCTTTTCAGGGAACATTTTTTCTCTGATGTTCTTCCACACTTGCATAATACCATGATAACGCTCACAAATTATTTTTCACCTCCTTCCAGAACTCAACCTTCTCTTTAAGTTTTAAATAAAGATATATAGTCTTTGCACGGATATCAGAAGTGATTTAAGACTTTTTACCGAAATCCTGGGACATGTTTATTTCAAGGAATATTCATAACATAACCCATACTGGCCAAGAACTTCAATGGCTACAGTTTAGGTTAGTAGTTATATTGGTCCAGCTTGTTTGTATTGACCCCATACTGCTCAGTAGTGGTGATGCTATATGCATTCACCTGCCTTGGTATGTTGTTTCACAGTGTGGTTCTACAGCGAACCACATGCCCCGATCAATAGCCCCCCTGGGTCGTCCGTTACAAGATATCCACCTATCTTTTTCTATCCTAACATTGAGCTCCAGGTGTACATGTCTTCACATTGCATTTTAATCTCTGGTTTGCCTTGTAATATTGGTGAAAGACAGAGATGTGATTAACAGATCTTGATTTAAAGTTGATGTTCACATTTTGGAAAAAGTTGCAACTGTTCCTCTTACCCTCTCACAAAAGGGGTACATGGGCATCATTAAAAAAAAGAATGTGATGGATACTTCATAACTGTGTTCAAGTATGAATTTGAACTCTTCTTTGATTGTTTATTCATGATAGCTCTGTGAGTGACATACTAGGGTGATTACTCATTTTAGAATATAGTAGGTTTACATCTAAAGTAGATCAAGTGTTTACCAGAGTTTTCATATATAGTATTTTGATATGTGAATTTGAATATATATATGCAAATAAAAGTTGCATTTTCAATATTATTATTTCGCCGCAAATTTTCTTTGAAATAATGAAGTAACAAATATTTAATATCTTTAATTTGTATTATTTGTTTAAATTTTTAGTTGAACTGAGCTGTTGCAATACAGATGGCACATTTCTTCTTGACTTGTTATTTCTACAATGCCTACTGCTATGTCAAGCATTATCAGGCAAAATATATTCCCCCCAAAAAGGGATATCATATCTGTGTATGATTAGTAGTCCCCAAATGAAGTAAGTTCATATGCAATATTCTCTGATGGCATCAAATGAACTACTCCTTATGCAAGAAACTGTCTTCCTTTCCTAATGGAATGAATTTGGTGCCTCAAAAATGTGAGTCACCCAATGATTTTTCCATTTCTGGTTTGGGAGGAATACCCTCTAGATAATCACCCCCTATAATCTAGAGAGGAATGCAAGGCACCGACTGTTAGATGAGTCCTTGATCGGCCCGTCTGCAGACTGCAGGAGGAGGAATAACGAGACGTGAATTATTTAGTCTCACTCGTTGGTTTTGGTCTGTGAGCAAGCTATGTCATCAAGCTTCGTTCACACGTGATATGATTAATGGCCTCTAAGAAAAATACTATTAAAAACTGCGGCAGCAAAGGCAGTGATGCAATTGGTAGTGCAATTCATATTTATGTAGCTTGTTACTTATAGAAAAGTGAGTGTGCATAAGGGTTTTGGTTAATTTTAGTTGCATGCAGCTGTATTGTTTTCCTTCCTTGCCATTGATTTAAAATGGTTTTAATTGCAGCGGCAGGTTTTTTGAGGCAGTTTAACATGTCAAGTGTGAAAGAGGCATTAGCAATGTAGCCTTCTTGACGAGAGATGGTGATAGATTAGCAATCTAGATTTCAAGGGGTACATTAATGCACTTCATTAAACAGGCCTCGTGTTTGGCATGAATTAATCCATCGAGATGAACAGTAGTAAACTTTGCAGAGCATGAATTATGCTGCAACTGAATGTTTTTAAGAACAGATGACTGTAGAAACTCATACTTTCTTTTAGCAAAGCCTGTGTACACTGTGTCTATTTTAGTGGTATCATATGATATTTATAGCCATTAATTCAATGAATTTAGTGCATTTATTGCATTTACCTAAGGGTCCGTAGTACTGTGTAGGGCTGGGAATATTGGGTATCTTTTTAATTCTGGTACCCGTACAGAGCATGAATTATGCTCCAACTGAACGATTTTAAGGACAGATTACTGTAGAATCTTATAATGGAAATTATGAGTTTATGCTTACATGTAAGTTGCAAAGAGCATAGTTAAGTCTACTTGGATAAGAAAAGAACTACAGAAATGCAAATAATGTTTCAAAACATGGACTTGATGCAGATGTAGAAATGGAAATAAATACTTAATGTGAGAAAAGGGATGAAATTGTTTATATGTATTGGATTATTTCTTGAATCATGAAAGTTTTTTTCTTTTCTTCAGAAAATACAACATATGGATAGCTTTCAAGTTATGAAGATAGACTTCAATGAATTTACTTATATGTATGTCCTTCCTCTTGCACAATTATTTTTTAAATGATTAAGCAAATATGCATTATTTTAAAGCCTAATTGTAGGAAAGATTTATGCTACATTAAACATATAGCCCTCGAGCATATACGAGTGCTGACTGCTCTGTTTTGTACAATTTATGCAGTGGCTTTTTTTAAAAAAGCAGTGGTAAAACTAGTGGGTTAGCAGTCACCAGTGTTTGAATACCATGGTTGAGTTGATGTGGTTTGCAGGCCAATGGCTCATTGGGTTAGCAGATCTATAATGAATTGGTAGGCGAGTGACTGGGGATCGCATCATAGATTCACCTTCAAGCATCATTGAGGTAACCTTGATATAGAGTTCATTGGGTAGATCAGTATTGTTGGGGCTAGTTTGTTTCATTTATTTTGAAATTAAGTACTTCATGATTAATTACTAAACAAGTTCAATGTCATACTGTGAGAAAGTATGCAGTGGCATAGGTAGGGGGTCTCTCTGCACCCTCCCTAATCAGTATACAGTGGAACCTCATTATAAAGAGCTTTGATATAACGAGGTATCTGTATATAAGAAGGTGATTTTGCTGGTCCCAACTCTTTATATTCTTTTGTTTTTTTACCCTGAAATAACAAGATTCCTGTTATATAACAAGGTAATTTCTATGGTCCCATGGACTTCGATGTCCATGGGACTTCGTGGTCCGTATAACGATATAATGAGGTTCCACTGTGTTTGTAAATTCATATTTCATTTTCTGAGTAAGACCAGTGCCCCTTCAATCGTTCCAATGCCCCTCTTCATAAGTAATTAATAATTATCAAACAAGTTTAAATTTAATGCTGGAATGGAGATAACGTTTAGGTCTTCATTGACAATATATTTGAAAATGAAAGTGTAATTTAAGCCCATCTTTCATGTACCTGTAGTTTTGACCATTTTTAAAACTCTTATCCCAATACAAAACGGCCATACATGTACATGTACAAGTAGCCATATGTATACATATTTACCTTGCTAAGACAAAGCGGTTGCGGTTCATTCCGATTGAGAGTAAGCCTTGGGGCACTCCAAGATGATGGGTAGAATTTTCAGTGAATGTGATGAGTATGACCTTTACAAGAAACCATCCTTCAACCAAATGCCAGCCTCTACCTCTAGAAGGTAAATCAAATTTAAGAGGCTGACAAATCGCTCCCTGTCAAGCCAGAATAAAAAGGCACAGTATTTTATTTCATTTGGTAGAATTCCCATGACTTGCAATTTGTAAACTGTTGTGGATCAAGGCGTGCATCTTAATGAGCCTAATCGGGTCGTTCTGAATTTGAGAGTACTTAAAAAAAAAAAAAATCCTATCTGATGTCTTACTTGTCTGTGAGGTTGTAAGACGCCAGCTCCTGCAACAATTGCTCTGTGATAAGTTTGTACACTCTTCGAATTCACAACTTCAACCCTGAGCCCGACGCTATACCTAACCCTAAACCTAACCCTAGAAATAAAGCCTAGAGAAAATGTTGGAGCATCATCTACTGTATGTACAGATAACAATTACATTCTTTATACCCCTTGTAAATTTGATGTGTTTTGTCTTTTCATAACTCAAGAACGAAAGGTGGACTGGTTGAATTAGGGCCTTTGTTGAATACTTTGAGATATGTCACATTCTCAAGAAACATAAATGGGGATAAATAAATTTTTCACATACTTTAGTTGTTGACTGTATGTGTTAATCAACATAGCGTTCATTATTTTAAACAATGCCAATGTTTCTCTGTTTGAAAATATCGAAGTTTGTTATGTTGTGTGTAGATTCTAGCTGATAAACTGCTTGTAGTCTGTTGAGAGTCTGAAGGGCATTATTTCTGTTTAACAGAATATAAGTTAAAGGGATACTGGAGTTTTGTTTCAGAGGGTGCTACACAAAATGATTTTTTGTGTGTGATATAATGAAAAACTGAGTGTCAAATTTGAAAGAATATACAATTTAAATGACAAAATCATCTATGTTTGATCAAAATCGGTTCAGAGACGGCTGAAATATCCATAAATATAACCATTTCTAACTCTAATATTTGTGGTGCCCCACAAATATTCGTTAACTTTGAACCAGCCGTTGAAAAACGAGATAGCGCCTTATACGTTTTATTCCAGCCAATGCCAATATTGGCTTTTTGTTGGCTTTTTCGTGTTAGTTATAATACGCACAACCAGCCGGCCCGTGTATTGTTATTATTAATTAATTAATTAATTAACGGTCACCGTATTATTTTGAAAGTGGAGCTGCATTGGTATGATCGTATTCAATCTAAATTCACACATTTTGGGGTCTAAAATTACCTTCATAGCAAATTTAGGTTCTAAAAGGGCACTAGAAATGTGATAAATAAGAATAAGAGCAATAACCATGCTCTTTGAAGGCATTTGTGGTCTTAAACAAGAACTCAAATATCCCTTTAATGTCTTTCTGGCTCTCAACAGACAAATGATATATCAGGGCTCCTCAGTAACTTTTACGTCAGCAGCGCAATTGAGTTTACATGTATCTGGGGCCCTGGAACAATGAATAATTGAATCATTGTAAGGATTTAAGGTTCTTTAAAATGCTCAGAGAGTAAGCTCATGAATATGTCTAGATGTGTATTACACATAGATTGTTGGTTAAGGGCAGCTAATTAACTCTGAAACAGGATTGAATAGGAGCTAATCAATGGCTTATTACTACTTCCTGAAGAGCTATTTTTGCACACTTCAAAAAACACCCCTGTGTGAAGTTGAGTAAGAATTGTTTTGATTGCATTTTGAATGATATTTAAGTGAGCGAAATTAACATTTAGAATAAGTCCAATCCGTTTTTGTAATTACCTAAAAAAATGAATTACTCCAAGATACATTAGGATAACAGGCAAGCCCTTGATCAATGAGGCAATGTAATTTTGTACAAACTACAAATTCTCCTTGTCAACAAACCTGTGCGATTCTCCTTTGCTGTCGTAAGCCTTTGATGAAGAGAGTATCAGTTATTGCTCGATGTTAATCAATACCATTCCCTCTACTGATATTTGATGATCACGTCCAGGGGCCTGTTGCATAAAACTTTATTATCAATAGCAAGATTCAATAATTGTTTTCAGCTGCTGCAAGCTTTACATTTGATTGGCTTTTAGCATATTTGTCATAGATCTGTGGCAGTTGTTATTGGTTAAAAGGTTTCATGAGACAGGGCTCAGGCGTAAGGCTTTGCAAAATAAGGCAGTGCTTTTAAATAGCGAGAAGATGAATCAAACTTGGAGAGGGAATTGGCAGAAATTGGTGGTAATGTGCTAAAAAGGAGGTAGCATAATGATACGTATACAATGTAGATATCGTTTTAAAAAAAGGAGATAGGGAGAGAGAGAGAGAGAGACAAGGGGGTTCCTGTAATGCAAGTGACTGATCTGAATATGCTCTGTTTAAGTGCAATTAAGTTATCTCCACATTGTGCAAATTTTATTACTGTTACTTAATTCCAGCAATATCAGAAAAATAAATTGTATAGATTCATATGCGGTATTGATGATTGATAAATTAAATAACCCAAATAACAAATCCAAAGATCTTTCTCCTGTAATAAAGTGCATGTGAATGTCTGAATCTTGAATTCAAAATGTCACACAGTATCCAAAGACCATTAGTGAATTAAAATTACTAGACAGAGAGAGGGAGAGGGAGAGGGAGAGGGAGAGGGAGAGGGAGAGGGAGAGGAGAGGGAGAGGGAGAGGGAGAGGGAGAGGGAGAGAGGAGAGGGAGAGGGAGAGGGAGAGGGAGAGGAGAGGGGAGAGGGAGAGGGAGAGGGAGAGGAGAGGGAGAGGGAGAGGGAGAGGGAGAGAGGGAGAGGGAGAGGAGAGGGAGAGGGAGAGGGAGAGGGAGAGGGAGAGGGAGAGGGAGAGGGAGAGGGAGAGGGAGAGGGAGAGGGAGAGGGAGAGCAACAAGTATGTTGCCAATACCCCCCTGCCTGCAGGCCGCACACAAGAAAGATATCGTTGCCTTTGAATTACCCTCATGTTTTCATGTCCGTGATTGCGGATGCGCCAGAGAAAATGGAAGCCCATCAGAGTAGTGCTCGAAGCCTGGAGAAAGCGGCAGCCTTTGTTGCATGCGTAATGTGGCCGTCTTCCTTCACGAGGCGGCGGTGTCGGGTTACGCATTTGCCGACCGTAATGGGATGGGAGGCATCGCATATAAAGGAAGCGTGAAAGCAGAAGTTTATCTTCATTTGATTGTGAGCAATTTGTGGTTGAGTGATGCGATGTGAAGTATTTGAATGTCACAGAGATAAGCACAAATGGAGAAACCTACAGAACTATCCATTCATAGTACTTACTTACTTGGTGCAAATTTACAATGTGCAGTGTGTTGTGTTCTAGATGACAACCAGTTTCATCTTACCTGAATAGGAAAACTTCAGAAAGATTTTCAAAGAAACATTGTTATTCCTTCAAAACACAATCCATCCTCTAAAGCAAAATGAAGAATTCGCTATTGACAGTAACAATACATTTTGCAAAATTTTACTTTTGACTTGGCCACATATTCAGGTGTACTGCACGTTCCATGATTACATAATCATTACAAATGGGGCATCATTGTAAAGGGAAATACACAGGCTTTTCAATGATACCAATGTCAAGTATGATATTCATGTACTAACAAGAGAGATACCAACGCTAAAATATGAATTGCAGAACCTTTTTTGAGGGGTTTATGTTAAAGAAAGCATGATGTAATCCACACCACAGGGGCTTCATCGATTGATACATGATTGTATCTAGAAGGGGGACGGTAGACATAAATTATGCACAATCATACCCATCATTCATCACCTGCCAGTTTATGATGACATGCTATGGGCTGAGGGCAAAATGAGAGAGGGTCAAAATGAGACTGGTAAATGATACTGGGGAAAGAAATACAGGACCCTTTAATAGAAACCTAGGGAAGGAGAGGAGGAGAGAAGGGAACATAATGTCGAGAAATGCATTGACGTAACAGAGACCCCTACTTGTTGCATGCATAATTTGGATCTGTCTCAATTGGGAGTTGTGAGGTTGAATGTGGTGATGTTGCAAGAAGATTTTGCTGTTTGATGAGATGTGTGTGGGTTTGATGAAAGAAAACTACTACATGCCAGTCTTCGTGAGCTGGTTTTGTGGCTTTTTAGAGCCCTGTCTTTTAATTTGCAATTATTGAGGAGTCTTTTGTGATTGCTCCATTCTACTTCAAGCTTTTTAAAGAGATGATCAACTACAAAATTGTAGAATAGCAAAGAGGACTGACATACTGAAGCTTTTCGTCTTGCACTCATCAGAGTAAATTGCAAGAGTGAACAGAAAGCCGCAATTAGATAATATAAACAGAAGCTAAAGCCTCTTATTTTTGTGTGCGGTTTGTTCCTTTAGCTTCAGTTTATATTGTCCGATTTCTGTTCATTCTTGCGATTTACTCTGATGAGTGCAGCAAGAAAATATTCAGTCTGTCTGTATTTGTTGATATTCTCTAAAGCTTCCCGACAGACGTCACAGACTTATTTTGTTTCTGGCTGCCAATAAATACCTTTAGGGAAGTGCCTAGACTTTATTAATCGTGCTTCAAGCCTTCAACATTCATCTAGGGGATCAAATGCCTCAAAATTGGCTTGTTCATTTATAACTTGCTCATCAAAAGATTCATTTTGGTTGGAGACAAACAAGTTTGTGCACTACTACAGCTACACAGTTTCTCATTCTTTAGTGTCTATGGATAAGAGTAATCCTAGTACATATGATATAATAATCTAGTTTTATGTAACTTGCTATTGATTGATTTGTTTATTATATCCCACGATCATGAATTCCCCTTAGCCCATCATCGTTCTATCACAGGTGGCAGCTGAAATATTGGTTATCATTTTCCATCTCAACATTTGCAGAAAATTGTTGGATTCCAAACAGATCAAAATCTCAGTTTATTAGCTGTTTTCAAATAACTTCATTGAGTATAGAAAACAAAATGATTATTATAGTCCAGATAAGCTGTAGGAAGTATTTGCTGTCTAATTAAGATGTGAAAGTATCAAGTCCAAAATTTGTGCTGTACCTCGAAACTAAAAACACTGCTTTATTCTGCTTTGCTAACCTTTTTTAAAAACTCATACTTTTTTTTAGCAATGCCTTTGCAAACTGTTGATTTTATTGATATGATATGATATTTGTTGCCATAATTTCAATGAATTTTGTGTAATAATTGCATTTGACCATTGGTCAGTACTGTTGGTTTCTGATTACAATGTCTTGGTGTTAGCATAAGTAAAACCACCCAAATCCTGTTTAGTTTTGTCATTCATACATGTATAGTATACTACATGTAGTACATTAGGCTCAAATTATATCGCAAGGAAAGTGGTCAAATACTTAAATATATTATTGAGCTTTAGAAAATATATGAGAAATGGTGATGCATACAATTCCATTTTGATTCTCTTTATCACTTTCATCCATTTTAACTTTCAGGCACCTTTCCTTTTGATTCGTGCGCGCAAATTTAGATCATATTTATCCGAAGAACAGGCAAGTTATTCAATTTCTGTTAATGGCTGCTCACTTTAATATTGAATGCCTTTCATTGCCTGTTTTTATATGCCCCAACCTTGTATGGCATGAAGCCTCATCCAAAAATGCCAAAAGCAATTATGTTTGATACTTCTACCCAGATTAGGTGGAAAGGCTTTGGAATTTTATTTTTTGGTGTATGCTTGCTTGTGAAGACTAACAGTTGTGATTTTTCCCCGGCAAAAACATATTGGCGAGATCTTATAATCAAATGTTAATGGTGATTAATGAATGAAACATAATGTTTTAATTAAAATTGCTTTTTCTCTGAAGTTTAAATCCTTGTGTGCTTCCTGTATAACTTTTTTAACTTGGACTGATTAGTGTGTTCCTACTTGTATTTATGTCATTTGTAGACTACTGGGCAGCGTTTCACAAAATCGTCATAAGAACAAGTTCACGGACAACCCATTGAAATGCGTGCTTTAAATTTAACACTTTTTAAATGGGATGTCAGTGAACTTGTTCTTATGATGGTTTCGTGAAACAATGCCCCGGTTTCCCATGAGGTGACGAATCGTAATAGAGTAGAACAGGAAACTTAATACCAGTCATGATACACTTACATGTATATTTCTAGCTTTGACATGTCTACTTATATATACATGTACGTGACACGTGTCATTAACCACATTGTGTGCTCAGGCTGTAAAAATAACAAGTGCATGGAGACTTTGTCACAAAGCTGTCGTCAATGTAGGCTATAGAGAGAAATACCTTCAGTTTTATAAGAGGCTGCGAATGTGAAATGAATGTACATGTACATGTGGAATTCAAAACTATTTTCTTGTTTACATTTAATACAATATGTTTTGAATCGTAGTTTTGGTTCATTATCACATGATACTGACTCTGCATGTTTTATATCGATTACTTCATCATAATCACAGTCAGGTGACCTGTTTTCTAAATCTTTGTAAATTACTCACATGCAATGTTTTAAAAATTGTTTTTTAAATAGAAATTAACAACGGCCAACTGAAAATGTACATTTGCGATGCCTGGCAATAACCATTTTTTTTAAATTAAAAAAGAAGTATTTGTGCTGGTACAGCTTAAATATTACATTCATAAAATCAGTAATGGGAAAGAAATAAAATCAGTATTTATTCATGCATTCAAAGTTTAGAGAGTACATTGGTGATAATATATGTTCTTGTTAAAAACACTCCATAAATATGTTGGTAAAATTCTGTATACATGTAATGTCAGCTGAAATAGGCCTTCTTGCAAAAAATATCTTAGAATGCGGGTACATTTAAAATTTGCATTCTAAACAGATAGCCTGGATTGAAAATGTACATGTACAGCTGTTTAATAAACAGTATTAGTATCATGTACAGAGTATTGTGTTTGTTTTAATTGAAATCCCAGTGCATGATTCCACTCTGTGAATACTAAAGTGTACAGGTATATTGTAGTAACTTGTTGTGACAAAAAGTTTTATGTAGAAAAAAGGTCGCATCATAAATGCAACTTTTGAAATAATACCAACTTGAAATGAAATTGTATATCTTGTGTGTGTCAAAGAATGATAAATTGTTAATTTTTGTTATTGGCCTGGCCACCCATGGAAAGAAAAGAGTTTACTTAGAACTTAAAGTAAATTACAGGCATCCATCTTTTTACAAGAAAAAAAAAATCAAACATTGGAGGTTCACAAATCCCTGTGATAATGATGGCAGCTGCCGAGAGAGAGAGAGAGAGGGACGTTAAAGTCCTTTAACCTACTTGGCTTAAGTAACTCCCCTCTACCCAACAGCAGATGATATAATCCTGGAGAGGAAATGTCATTTCTTCATTTTTGCTATTATAAAACTAATATTTTAGAACTAATCACAAAGAAGCTAATGATTATTCATGATGTCTAAAGTCTAAAGACCCCCCACATTCTCTATGTAACATAGCACCACATTAATCCTTCCTCACTGTTTAATTTCCTTCCATTTATTAACTGCGTGCAGGAGTTATCACCAGCTAAGAGGGTGAGACGCATTTCATTATCCGATGTGTTCATTTCCCTTGTGGCTTTACATTCATGTCTTAACTCTTTACTCGCTGTGGATCAAAACCCAGTCTGCCACTTTGTTTTGAGTGTATGGAACATACTGTGTGTGTATTTGTGTGTGACAAAAGTTGATTGTGGTAATCAATTGTTTGGTCCATTATTTGACCAAAGCATGTAAAAGGTTAATCTACCTGTTTGGTACAGACCAAGTACATGTAAAGTCAGTGTTTGGTCGTGTTTTCATCAATCTGCAATGAAGAACTGGAAGGGCATTAAAGCCCTGTTTGGACATGACGTGGTAAACCACCTGAAAACAAGGCTGCTGCAAAAAAAAACGCAATGTTATGTGTACATGAATTTCAAGTCTGAATAATGAGAGAAAATATTCAGATGGTGCATCAAGGTCCCTGTAAGAACTCTCTGATCTGGGCATCCTTTCATGAAACCGCCATAAGTACAAGAACACCGACATCCTATTGAAATGCGTGTTAATTACAATAAAAATGTTTCAGTGTGATGTCGGTGAAGTTGTACTTATGATGGTTTGTGAAACGCTGCCCATGTTGTTATAAGATGCAGATTGGTGATGTGTGCACACTTGTACATTAATGTCAAATAATTTTGCTACAACGTTTTTTCGGTGGTTAACCCGGTCACGTCTGAATGAGGCTTAATGCTTGTTACTCAAACACCCCTGCAATGATTTCCTCAATTGCTGATGTGGTTGGCAAGTCTCATTTCTGTTCATATACATTAAACAAAAAGGAACCGCGCTGACATAAATTGATCATTTATGCATCACTGATGGATTTACTTACCACATGAAGATGTTTTCTTTTGATAAATTCAAATTTGTACACCAGGCACATGCATGTAGATTTTACGTATTTGCTTTTTTTTTCTCCCTTGAGAATGTCAACATACTCCTTACATTATTTTTTGCCTTCTTGGCTTGCTGACGTATTGTATTTCCTGTTTTCTTCTTTGTGCAAGCATGCATCTACATGTACATGTATGCCGTTCTTATTTATTCGTCCTTGCGTGTTTTGAATAAATATAGCATGAAAAATTTGTCTAATGCCTGAGACTCCATCTGCAATATGTTCGCGCAGTCACTGCTGTTTCTGCATTCCTATACAGAAAATTTAATGTTTGCTTCCATAGAAGTTGTATTTTGACATCATTTTTATGCAATATCAAAGTGTTAGAGTCTAAACCCTTTTGTATCAACTCAATATGTATGAACTCTTTATCACTGTTCACTTGGATTAATACAATCCACTTAACAATGCTGGCTTCACTTTAAAACGTCATTGTTGGCGCATGTTCATGTAGTGACTGCGAAGTACTGGAGGCCCCCCACAGCAGATGGAAATTCCTAGAGTATTCAAATAATGCTTGAGATTTATGTTTATTTGAGTTCATTATTGTCTCTTTATTTGATTTATTTATTGTCTGTACATCTCATAGGAATTTTCAAGCAGTGGATTAATATTCCTCAAGAGAAGAAACAAAAATTGCATTTTCTATTTTAGGGAATCGTGGTACGGCCTCACTGCTGATAGATAAGCCTAATATGGCTGAATTTAAGCAGTTCGAGACAAGTAAAATCACTAGAGAGTAGAAGCTATATTGCATTTCCATGGAGATAGCATGGAAGGAAGAGAGAGCATCACACTCTCACGTCTTTCAGTGAAGTGCTTGTCAATATCCAATCGAGATAAACATGCATAATGTAGGGTGATGCATTTTCTTTTCCCTTGCGTTATTTAGATGTAATATAACATGGGCAAGAACGCTTGTTACAATGTATCTGTACAATGGTGATTTGCTCATGAACATACTGTGTTGTGTGTGGTATTTTTTATTAAAAGTATGCCCCTACATTTTTCTGTTGTTCTTAAACTGATGTATTACACGAGGGCTCCACACAAACCTTTTTTTTGGGGGACACTGAAATTTCTAGGGTCTGTATGCATGAGCCCATTGTGAATATCATGAAATTGCAGAGGCCCAGACTTCAAATTCTTTGGCCCATGTACCCCTATGCCTGTTTTATGTGGGCCCCTTCTTGCATGAACACTGTCCATGTATGTGCAGAGTCTTTTGGATTGTAAATTTGATGTTGCTATTTGTCTAAACGTATAATTGCAAACAACATACATATGTAATATGTGAAACTGGCATAATCCATTTTTGTTTTTGTTGTTCACAATAAACATCAAACTCCTTTATATACTTATATTCCTGTTCCTTCCAAAATTACTATAGCCATGTAATTGTCGCATGAATCATTATATGCCCTTCAAGAACCACGACTTTGAGGAAAATGTGTTTTAGAAATCAATCCATCAATCCAATAAATGAAGCCAAATGTTTTACCTGCCAGCCAGCTAGCCGACTGCCATCGAAAGTTCAACAAACTTTAGGTGTCGTCTAACATCCTTCTATTAATCATAGACAAATCTCTTTGTTCTTGATTGACTCCCCCTGTATTTACATGTGTACGTCTGCAGGCTGTGTCTGTCGTTTTGTGGGTGCAATTTTGCAGTTGCTGTATTAGATCATGGGTGTGTTTGTTGTCGTTGACATTGAGTTTGATCCAAATATTTCTTGATTGGAGCATGTTATCACTGTGAATTAGGAGAGAAAGTTGCTTTTTAGCGCTGTTTGGCAACTCACTTTTCTGATCTTAACTAGTTATGTCATTATCACATACTGTTGTACATTACTTACATGAATTGCTATTGAGTAATGCATGTTATTGTAAAAACATATGCCTGTGTATGTATTAAAGTGACATTTATAGTAACAGATGTGTTGGTTTTCTGCAATCCAATTGTTCCAATATTATGAATGTTGTTAGTAGTTGTGTTTTGATGATGTCGATGTTTGATATGTTCTTTTACATACATGCATGAAATACCTGATTCTATCTGTATCATGTAGACCTTTCACTCAATTACACTGAAGGAGATTGTTGCAGATTTTATCCTTCTTTTTATTGTTACATATATCTTTCAGATGTATAGGCCTAATTTGTGTACATGCACACTGAAGATAAGATTGTAATCATTTACAATTAATGATACATGTTCAGGAAATATTGTTTGACCTAAATGCCAAATGGCTATATCCAAGTGTACATAATGTAATGTAATGAAGATCTATTCGTTGCACATCTAGAGCATATTGTAAAGTAATTAATTAGTTTAGTCTTTGCCGTTTGCTAAACGTTTGATTCTTGTCTATCAGTAGACCCATGTAGGAACTTCAAACCTACCTTGCACCATGTTTTGAAGTAGTGTTTGGTGTTTCACAAATTGATGAAATGCACCTTCGTGTGATGGCCATTCTGATCTGTCAACTTCCTTGTACTGTCAAGCTGTATCTTATCTTAAGCCTCGTACATGTTGTGACAGTGAGGAAAACCGAAACGGACAGTGCAAGTACTTTTAGATTGACTCAGACTCACAAGGTTCATGATAATGGTCTCCTACAGACGCTACATGTAGCCTGTGATAAGAAAGCCACAACCTACAATGTACATGTAGGCAGAGTTTTGACCACAAAAACACATAGCTAGTCCAACATGTATTAATCACACATCGCTTTATTTCCCTTCATTAATTCTTTAGTCGACTCTACTTGTCTCCTTTTGTGCTTGTTCCTGTGAAATACAGTATATGTTATATATATATATATATATATATATATATATATATATATATATATATATATACGTCTAACTTTGTTGTTGTTGTTGTTGTATCCTTGTGAATTTTTGCACCAATTTCAATTTGTTTGTGTTATGATGGGAGAGAGACTTTTGCATGAGCTTGTCTTCTTGTGTGCAAGTTCATGTGAAATACAGTATATCTGATTTTCTTGTCAATGTATCCTTGTGAATTTTAACACCAATTTTGTTTTTTATTTGTTAAAATGGGGGAGAGTGGTTTTGCATGAGATTGTGTCCTGTATGAATTAGAAAATATTCAGTTTTATTAATGTTCCATATATAAGTTGTTTGGTGTATGTATGTGTGTGTATTTTGCTTTTCTCCTTGTTCAAATCTACCTTTCACTATTCAGTGATCCAAGAGAGTAGTATGATAACATGAATATACCATGCAAAAGAGTGTTTTGCACATTTTGTTTTTGCATATTTTTAATGTCTGTTCCATAGAAAGTGTATGGTATAATATTTGGACATTATCTTCTTGTTTATTTCTGCCCTTCCTTAATTCCATGGCTCAGTCGGGAGCAGTAAAAAAAACATAAAAACATGCCTGACCCATCCTTTTCCTGATTTGATATAGGGCTTCCTCATGCACAGAAAAGCATGCACTCTGACCTTTTAGTCAAGAACAAGTAGCCCACTTTGTGAGGAATTTTACAATTAGGCGACTTTCACCATCATGATTGATGGTTGATTTCTCTTAGAAGGTTAAGGGGGGGGGAGGGGAGGGGAGGGGGAGGGGAGGGGGAGGGAGGGGAGAGGCAGTGATGGAGGATTTTTATTGTCAAGGTACCAGGGTTCATCAGTTGGTGCAGGTGAAAGGCATCATTTATGGCCAGCTATAAAGAAAGAGGGGATATTTATGAGTGGTAGATAAAACAAAATGGTGGCACGTTCTCCATCATGACCTGCCTGCGCTGGTCAATGACTATTAATGAATATTAGAACAACCCTTGTACAAGCTTCTAGGCTCATAATCATTTATCTCAAGGGTTGTCAGTCAATTCCAAGTCCATCTGGCAAGCTAAGCTATCTGATGTAGAACTTGATACAGGATTTGATCTGAGTACTAAGGTTACCTCACTTGAGCTTGCAAGGGTCCCCCACAAGCTTGGACAAATTCTCTCCTTGTAAGGATATCAAGCTTGGATTAAACCTCAAGAGCACGATTATCATACTCATTTTTTGTTGAAATGGATTTTCATGAAATATGTTTTGACCCCTCTTTGATTAATGATAGCAAAAATCTCCTACAACATACCGTAACAAAATATGAAAATCCATAATGCCTGGATTACATTTGGCCTGCGATTAGTCTACGGAGTCTACGGAGGTGCGGCCTCCGTACGGAGGCAAGAGGCGGCCGTAAGATTTTGGTACGGATTCACGGGCTCCGCGGCCTCTACATGTACGACTTTGTTTTGCAGAAAGTTATACAAATTTGAAAAATCGTAAGCCCATAGTCCGTAGACATGTCGTAGGTGTCATTGCACAATCCCTGCACGGGCATCGCGCGGAGGACTCGCGCTGATTGTGCAGCAAACGCACGATTTTTCGGTGAACATGGAGGGGAAAAAACCGCTTAAAAACGGCACGGCGGCTGCACGGTCACTGCCCTTTTCCCCGCAACCTTTGCACGGAAGCTGCACGGGCTCCATACGATTTCTATGCGGAGGCTGCGGAGACTGCAGGGCTACTGCATTGAAATTGCACGATTTCCGTACAATCTCTGATCAGCCTCTACGGATTTGCCCCGGCCTGCCCCGAGGGCCAATACAAGAAATAGCACGATGCTAGATAATGTAAACACAAACATCGTAGCCCTTAGCCTCCTACGATGCCCCTAAAATCGCACGAAAAATCGTAGACTAATTTATCGTACGGCGCCTGGGGCAAATGTAATCCAGGCATAAGGACCTACAAATTTGCACTTGACTGAAAAAACACAAGATGAGATATTATTTATGGACATTTTTTGCAACCTTGTATTAAGTAGATTGCATCAATTTTCCATTGGAACACTCTTTGTTTTCAATACAGAACCAAAATGGGGAGTTCCTAAAATTGAGCTTACAAGACCCCAAGCTTTTTCTGATATAGCAGGTGATATGGTATGAGTGCTTTTGAGCATATCCTAGTGTCTGAAGGGCAGGCAGCTTTGGGCTCTGTGTATATGCTATAGTCAGTGTATTGCATTGTTTGGTATTCATGGAAAGTAGTCTCTGGAGTCCTTTGATGTTGACAACCAAAGGAAGACCCTTGATAAACAAATCAATGATGTGTTTGTGTTTGCATTTGAATCCTCAGGGACAGTCCTCACTGCTGGATCAGCTGAAGGTATACTCTGGTATTGCCATGGCTGCAGGTACAGCTACAGAGGAGAGGAGGTTACCACCACCAGAGGGAGACTCCCAAGACGAGGATGTCATCATCTTGGACGCGAGTTCAAGGATCACCAGGTCACAGCAGGATGAGGCCGATATGGGCACAATGCTCACACCAGAATGTAAGTTCACTGTCTTGCATTGATATGACTTGCCAACATTACATTTAAAGGGCTAGTCACATATCATCAATAACGATAACAATAACAATAAAATCAGTAAACAAAATGTAGAAAAGGTATTGGATATCACTGTTGATCACCGATTTATGCTAAAATAAGCCTTTAACATTGATTATCTTTTTCGCCCAAGAGCTATCATATCATTATTTGTACAGTTCTGGTTATCTGTAATGTGACCAGTCCTTAAGACGTATTCATTTTTTGCTCCTAAAAGCTCTTCTGGTCTAAAGTCAGTTACCTCGTCTGATATTCGCACTACACGACAATGCGATTCAGTTTTTCTTAAACAACAGATTTTATTCAATTGGATCTGTTGTGATTGGCTTCTGAAATTCCAGCTTAGAGTACAATTCAATTTCAAGTGTAGAGAATAAAGTAGAGAATCAAATGTTATGAATAAAAACAAAAGCCTCTCTAGCTCTGCACTCTGTGGCTGTCAGCCAGCAAGACAATATTTTGTTCTTCCATTATGATATTGAAGAGCCTCAATTCTTTTAGTAAGATCTCAAATTGCATACTCCTCAATCTTGTAGAGGAAATCTCTCTGAGCCTGTCTGCATCACGTTCTTCCCCCTAAGAAACAGGGCCTTGCGCTTAAGTTTTTGACGAGCTTGTTGCGTGAGAAATGTAAACACTGGGATTTCCTCCTCCCTTATGGCGAATGTATTTATAGATATGTCTCTCTCGCTCTTCCCCGATATTGTCGGCTGTATCTGTCTTTATCAATGAATGTCGACATATCCTACTTTTTTTATCCGTTTCACCCTGTTTTAGTGTATTACCCATTCTTAATAGTCTGGCATCCATAAGTATCTTATCTTTCTTCATATCATTCCCCCCCCCCCCTATTTTTTGAGGATACCCTCTCTCTCTCTTTCTTTCTCTCATTTAGTTTCTCGTTACACCTTTTTCTTTTTTTCACACAGTCTACTCTCTTTCTCTTTCTTTCTCCCTTTCTCTATTTGTCTACCTTCCCTCTCTTTCTCTTTCTCCTCTTTTCTCATTCTCTCCCTCCCTCAGTTGCCATCTTCCCTTTATTTTGTTTCTTTCCTCTCATCGTTATCCCCAAGTTTGTCTTTATTTTATCTTCTTTCATCTTCAAAGTTATTCACTCCCAAGTTTTCTCTTTCTCTTTTCCTTTCTTCAATTTCTCTTGATCTCTTGCTGATTTTGCCATTCCTTCCCTCTCTCCTCGTGTCACCTTCAGAGCTGTCTACCCAACCTCTTCCTGAGCTTGAAGAGGAAACAATCCATTATAATTAGTTCTTGTTTATATTGATCACTGAGTGACAAGCAATACGGATGAGGGATTGCAGCAGCTCCGGTTTGCGGAGCTGAGCGTGTGACTGAATCCATGCCCTAGGCTGCAAGTTGTTATTAGGATGTTTACCATTAGAGCCATCTCATGCCATTGGCTCTGCCTGTCTGTGCCTCTGAAGAGCATTTTATTGCATGCATGGATCATGGCTGCCATGCTACATTGTATGTCGAGGATATATATGCACTACTAACTAGAATTTATCCAGCTGTGCGAGAGATAATTTGGTTCAACCTGTTGATGTAGATAGAACATTGTATTTATTGTTAAACGTATGAGGGTAATGTAGATTGTTCTGAGCACCCTATCAAAATTGATGTCAGCAACTATTAAAAGTGACGTCTAGTTTGTTGTTCTATATTAGATACAATGAATTGAAGTGTTCAAATTAATAAAAGGTATTGACATGTTTTGAGAGTGCATAATGCTCCCCCCCCCCTCTTCTTCTGTTCACCATTTGTTTTTTTGTTCTCAAGAAAATTGAATGTTCAACTTAGTATGTGTTTACAAATATTTTTATAATACTGAAAATCATCTCATTACTAATGTACTACCTAATACCTATTTATTATCACAAGTATATTTTTTTCTAATGCAAATATTATTAGTAACACAGAATTTGAAAATGCATTTTTGTTTCTAAGGAAACAAATTTTAAAGCTCTTTTTAAAATGTTGTGTTACTAACTTACTACATGTATGTGATTATTTGAATATTGATCCAGTATTCTGAGGGCCCATATGGATATGATGATATATATCAGTGAAAATAAGATTTGATTCAGTACACAGATAAGCCTGAACAATAAGTAGAAATGGTTTCCCCATCAAAGCTTTGATCTGCAAGAATGAGAACACGATATGCATTGAGAACATGATATTTGTTGAGAATATGATATGATATTGGAAATATGAATATCAAGGAACAGTTGGAGACAGCAGAGCTTAAAGTCTAAATAACCAGGAAGTCATTCCCTGATCGATTCTTTCCTCTTTGTCTTCTTCCTTTGACCTCAGTACAAGACCTTGACTACGGTGCATCTACACACGAAGATCTTCTACAGAGCTTGGATAAGCTAGATAACAGGTTACGAGAGGACAAAGAACATGAACACTATCTACGCAGCAGCGAATGGGGCCATGAAGACATCCACCAACAACCTGACAACCACAATCAACCCGACAACGATTGGGACCGGGACGATCGACCCGACAAGGACCTGGAGTACTTGATCAGTGACCAGTACGACGATCAACCCCCACAGCCCAAGCCCCGCGCCAAGCCCCGGTCTCCGCCGCGGAGGAAACCCACCCCGCCCCAGCATCCTATCGTAGACCAGGATAGTGAAAGCAGCGATGTGGAGAGACCAGCCACGCTACGGAGGTCCACCTCACTCAGGTCATCCAGCAGGTCCAACAGGTACCCGTCTACAGAAAACCTGGCTACCTCCAGAGGGCGCTATGCATCGACGGAGAATCTCACCAAGAGGCAGTTGAATCGCAGACAAGAGGTAATGGATATGGACAGTGGTGATGATTACAGTACATAAGATAAAAAGGACTTCATTTTTAAAGGGACAGGCTTGCAGAATAGGATATTAGAAGATAATCTCCAGGAAAGTGTTTCTGATGAGAATTTTCATCTGATCGGTTAAGATATGAGGGTGTATTTACCTACCACTGTAAATATTTCTCCCATTATATCACACAAGTTGTAGCATCGCATATAATCTTAGTCAGAATTTGAAGTTGGTGTGATTGTGAATGGGTTTCACTACAAGGACATGTATCCAGCAATCAAACTTTATCATTTACGTATGGTGGTGAATATTTTGTGTCACCATCTGAAAGACCACCTCCAGAATGTACCCAGTCATTGTGTAGGCAGACTTGAGAGTTGACCAACTCGCATGACAGAACTCCTCAAAGTTAAGGTTCTTAAACTTAGAAATCTATCTGGCTGGCCGGACTGATGTGCATGTGTATAAGAATCCCATGTCGTAGTTGTAAACAATTTTTTTTTTATAGAAGTCAATTTTCCCTTTGAATGTTGCAAATAATTAAGGTAAAAGAACAATTGTTAGGAAGGATGCTACAGACAAGTGAACAGCGTATACTGTTTTTTTGTTTAGAGCTGTGATATTTTCACTTTCTTTTTTTGAACACCTCATCAGGGCAATCTACCTTCACAGACACAGAAAACCCTTTTCTGAATGTTTGGAAGATTATCTGTTCGAATTTGATAACTTGAAATTAAAAAAAAGGTGTTGAAGTGTAAATAAATCTTACAATAATTTACCTGTAAATACACTTATTAGAGGAAAACTACTTTTAATGTAGCAATATATTAATGTAATTTGATACACTCCATTGGAATGCCACCGTGTGAGCCTAAATTGGAGAGAGAGAAATGAGATACGTGTAGGGGATTCTGAAAATGTAGAATCAATGAAAATATAGCAGCTCTTCTATTGCATGTAGACTAGCTGCTGGAAATACATATCTGTGAATTTAGTGCTCACGTTTTCTGGCAGACTGTAAAAAAAATGTAATTCTTCCTGTCTCCACCGGAATGTTTATGCCAAGATTTCCTTGTTTTTGAGCAAATCTGTGATCAACCCCACCCACTAGTAAAAAGTTTAGGGACAAAGGAGAAAATTGTGAATACTTGTAAACGTTGTACATGTACATGTCTGTGAAAATAACCAGCATTTGCTGTAAATACGAAGTACTCAGTATGTTTGGAAAGGTATGCTTGTGTTGTATAGTGTGCAGTGTAAATTTGGAGTGTAGTTTGCATGTTTATGAAGGGTTTACAGATTTCATGACATGAGGTTACTTTAATCTTTGTTATATTTGCAAATATTCATTAATATGTCCAATGTATGTTACTGATGATAGAAGAAAATGTAAATCACCTAGCAAGTTTGTGTAGAGGTACATATTGAAATTACATAAGGTTTGAGAAGATCTATTTGCTAATGTACTTAATATATCAGTCACAGACTTTGAACATGAAACAATAATGTGTATGGCTACGAGGACAAGACGAGGTCCAATTTTGCAATTTGCAAAAAAAAAATTTCGAGCCTATTGTGTTGTACTTGCAGGCATTCATGCTATTATTTTATTAGCTAACAAATCTCTTTGTAAACTAAGTATTTAAGCTTAAAATATAGATTTTCATTTTGCTAACAAAACTATCACTAACAAAACACCTCTATTTATATTAAATTTCATATCAATCACTTTGGAGTCTTGAAAATTCAGCAAGGCTCCACACTATTTTTTCTTGTGGGGAATCGGATTAAAATGTCTAGAATCCATGTTCACCAAGCCGTTGTACACATTTGAACATTTTATGGGTTCCAGATGATTTTATCCTGTTATGTACACACTCTCACTGCCTTATATACTTAGCATCTTACCTCTGACTTATCCATTGATTCACTAACATCATTTCTATTTTGTTTGCTTGCATTCTATCTATCATTTTGCATGTTTATAATTTTCCATTTGCTTTTCTTTTCCTTTTCTTTTTATTTCGCTCCATGTTAGATGATGAGCAGATCCCTTCGTCATTCCACCCGGCAAACCTCAAACCGGGACTCAAGAGAGACGTCCACCCTCCCACCAGAAGTGAAGCACCTCACCTCCTTGTCCCTCGCACTTCAAAGAGACGATAGAAATCATTTCGGTACTCATGCAATGTATTTAAGGGGCCAGAACATGTGGCTCCAGTTACAGTGTAAAAGTCTCAGTACATGTCAAACAGAAGTTCAGGTCATCAATCTTTTCGTCAGACCTTCAAGAGAGGATCAAAATAATTTCTGTAATTACATGTATGTAATGTCTTAAAGTGGCAGAAACATAAGGCTTAATGTAAAAGTTAAATGCAGACAGTATCAAGTCTTGTTGAATACTTGTGAATCAAAAGTGAAGGTTCTGAAACTTCCCCTCGCACTTTTGAAAGATGACGGATAGAAATTATTTCCATACTGACACTATGTAATTTCCAGAACATAAATGAAGATATGGGCTGCATGAAGTCTGTATGTTATATGTGAGTCAGAAGTGAAGGTTCTCACTCTTTCGCTTACACCTTATATTTGTTAGAGATGATATCTGTACTTATGCAATGTATCAACAGCCAAAAGATAACGGGCCATGTGAGTCTCTCTATCTTTAAATCAGATGGTTCTCAGCCTTTCCTTCTTAATTTCAAGAGCGAATAGAAATGATTTCTGTACTTATGCAGTCAATGTAATGATCAGAACATGAACGTACAAGCGAGTAGCGTAATGTGTAAGCGGATAAGGCATTCCCTTGATACTTGAGACTTTCGAGCTGCTCTTGAAGATTACACTATCTCTCAAGGATTCATTTGTTCATGAAGGATGTAAACCTCAAGGTATTTCTGGCTATTGGTGTGGAGTTAATGGATAATTGAAGCTCATTGGTAAAGCTAGTCATCAAGGAAAATGCACTTTTATGGTCCATGAAATATATCTCGGTCTGAATGTTGTTGCTGAAGTAGTCCTTTATGACTGTACGACTACATGAAGATTTAATACATGTACTATGGTTATGGGCGATCTGACAGCAGGATTCTGTCTGTACCAAAGCTGCTATTGTAAAGTTTGTACTTAAAATAATGAAGCACCAACAAATCTTTGCCAACTTTGTTTAAATCCCAACTCTAGCTCATTTAGCAAACCAAGATTTTTGTAAATGTTTTGCTGGTTTGTATGTTGTTCAATATTAATTGAAGTCATTTTATTAGTTGTAATACATTTAAAAAAGGGGCCTCTGATTTGATTATGCAAGTACTTGTAGCAATTGAGGAAGCAAGTCACAATTTGGATGGCAGTCAGTTACGTTCAATTACCAGCCTCCCATTAGCCAATCAGAATCAACCATTCTAATGAAGTCTTCTAAGAGGTAGCTTTTTATTGGCTGTTGGAGAGGGGACTTGATTGTAAATCGCATATGGTGAACCTTCTATTCAACTTTCCTGCAACTATGCAAATCCACTGGACTGGTCTCGTTTATTTGTTTAAATTCTAAAACCACACTTCTAGTATGAGTTTGTTGGAACTAAATCATTTTAGAAGTAGCAAGACAAAGATTAGTCACACAAAAGTTAGGATGTTTTCAAAGATGTGTCAACATAATTAATAATGAGATAAAGTTGTCAAAGCTTGATCAAGCCTGAAGCACTTGTACCGTGGGAGGCACTTTGTAGATCAATTGCCAATATTGAGGTCAGATAGCAATTTATTCAGATAAGACGATATTGAGAGAAAAAATGGCAACTTTGACACTGAAGATATCAAGATTGAGGTCAGCTCTAATTACGAAGGTCTGATCAACGAATATTCACACTGAGATCATTGCGTATAAAAATCTATCAAGATTTAGGACAGATGTAAATTCATCTATCAAGGTCTGATGTAAAATCTTGAGAACAATAGTCACTTGTTAAGTTTTTATCATGATCTTCTACATTATATACATCCCAATCTTTGAAGGGGCATCTTACACCTTGAGCAATTAACAAAGCAAAGTATTCCAGCGTATTTTGAAGTTACACATAGTCATAGGAGAGTCATTTTAAGATCTCATCAAAGGACATTTTTTATGAGCAAAACTTCTCCTTTCTTGGCTGTTAACTTTTTATGACCTGATTATTAGGGAACAACCTTGTGTAATGTTTTTATAAGAAAGATGTTTTGAAAATATCCTTGAAATGTCAGAGATTCATGTTACAATCTAACTGTGTTTGGTCACGAAGAGTATACAGGCATATAAAACTTTCAAAGCCCTTGTTTAGATATAGAGGTTAGCTTTTGGATCAGTAAGGCCAGAGAATTTTATAGTGTTTCATGCCTTGCAGTGCTGTTGGTAAATTATATCAACGAGATTCTGTTGCGGAAATGAGCATGGTGAGATAAATTGAAAAGTAGATTGAAAAATCTCTGCAATCGCTTCATGAACCATTATCAAACCTGAATTATGCACTTGTACAATGGATTTCTTTTTGTTAAAGAAGTATTCTAGAAAGTCCAACAATCCTCCCCTTCCATTCTGTTGGTTCCGTTGTAGCGGCTTGTTAGCGATCGTCAGTATCATGTGTTGTGTACAGTGTGGCCCTGTCTATTCTTGATATACAGTTACTGTCTGCTAGACAAATATACAATGTGGTCTAGGTCACCAGAGCAACATGAACTCAATCTCAGGATATCAATCTAAATAAAGGACAAGTCCAAAATACATTCAGTTCAACTATCCCCCGTTCCCCCTCCCCAGGCCAGCAGCATGTTGTTGTTGCCATTGTAGCAGCTTGGTCTCTATCATCAGTGTCATGTGTTGAGTACCGTATGGCCGTGTCTGTACTTGGTAAACAGTCACTGTCAGCTGGACAGATATATATACAGTCAATGTGGTCAAGGTCACCAGAGCAACATGAACCCAATCCCAGGATATCGATCTAAATAAAGGGCACGTCCAAAAATATGTTCAATTCAACTATCTCCCCCCTCCCTGTCCCCCACCTGCATTCTGTTGAGTGTACTAGACTAGTAGCGGCCTGTTCACTATCGTCAGTATCATGTGTTGCATACAGTCTGGCCATGTCTGTACTTGGTAAACAGTCACTGTCAGCTGGACAGATATACAATGAGTGGTCGAGGTCACGGGATGCAACGGGTGAATTCTGTTCAAGAATCTCATTCTAAATATAGGGCAAGTCCAAAAGAATGTATATCACATAAAGAATGTACTTACTTAAAGAATGTGCTCTTACTTTAAAAACTTGCTTAAAAAAAAAACAATCAGAGATTGTAGTTTACCTGAGGAATCGGTATGTTGACAGCCCTATTACCAACATGACTACCTAGCAATCAACTATTTAAAAGCCATACTTTTGATGTTGATTAATTGTCTATCAATCTATTATTTTGACTTAGGTTTGAGCTGTAGCTAACATTCTTGTTGAACTTGCCTGAGGGTATTTGGTCTGATAGTCAAGAGCCGAGGAGCTATACAGGCATTAAAGATATGGAAAGGGTCAGGGTTATACATGCATGGTGTAGGCAAACTGATTGGGTCAAACTGCTGAGTCAAATGTAAGAAGAAAAATTGCTGTGGTAAAATTTGAAAATATTCTTGAGTTACAAGAAGTTACATTATGATGGAATGGCTATTGTCATGTTGGGGTCATTTGAAGTCATTTGAGATTTGAAGTCATTTTCAGGTCATGACTATTGCACTGTTTGTGAAATCTAGACATATCTTCACACTCAATGCTAGCTGTGTCGGTTCTTTGTTACAACCTTACACAAGACATTGGTAGTGCACTCTGTGTTCAAATGTTGCAACTGATATTTGTAATTGATTCCGCCTACCAAATCTAAATCATACCGAACCAGAGCATGACCTCTTTCCAGAGTGTACGTGAATCTCTTCTTCTTTAGATGAACTTTCTAGGGTATCATTTCACAAAATCATAAGCACAAGTTCACCAACATCCCATTGAAATGCGTGTTAATTATAAGACACGCGTTTCAGCGGGATGTCAGTGAACTTGTACTTATGACGGTTTTGTGAAAAGCTGCCTGATCAACCAGAGAAGACACTGGTTCAGGGATTGAAGATACATCTATATATAGGGTACTTAATCACCTTGGCAAACCATTAAGAGCTAAAGGACATGTTTAGCCTGAGATTTCAACCCTGGGTATATGATACAGGAAGTTGGCTATGAAGCAAATTAAATGCAGGACCGCTCAGAGGTAACCTGAGCCGAGACAAGGATCTCCCTTCAGCTCATTTAATATCTACCCAAAGGACACTACTCTATATGTTAAAGATAGAGAATCAGAATGGTTACATGGCATAGCTGCCAACCATTCAGATTTTGAAGGAATGATTCCCTATTTTTGGCTTTCTAATTAATGTTTCGACTCCTAGATTTCAGTCTTTTTCTGAAATCATTTTCGTAAAGAGCATACAAAATTGACTGTAATCCTAATTTCGCCTTGCAAATTCCTAATTTTTGTTGTGAAAGGTTTGTAGGTATGTTACATGTTTAATTGGGTTATTACAGACATATATCAATCAGTAATGATTATTAAAGTCTTGGAACCAACCATTAACATCACTATCAGGGAGACGCAATTCACTTTTGAACAGAGAAAGGTCTGTCAGAGTCTGTGTTTAGGCAAAGACAGAGCTAACCGTAATGCTAGACCAAATCACATCTCGCAAACATCTGTTTTAAGTTCTCAAACATCTAACATTTGCTTTTCAATGAACTATTCATAAATGTTCAAGTATTGTTTTTGTTATTTCATAATTATGTATAGATGTGGGATTTGAACTGCATACGTATACTGGCACCTTAAACAATATCTAAACTTTTAAGAGAAAAAGAACTTAAGGGTCCATAAATGTTTATTTTCCTATGTGAAAGGTTATGTGTGTACTTGCAACATTGTGTAAGGCTTGCCATTTGAATACAATAAAGAAATCCTTGTAGGAATAATGTATGCTGAATATTTAGATTTAGATACGACTAATTTGTACATAATGTTGGGTCGACAATCCATATCAAATACTGCAATTTTGACTGGATCACGACATGAATTCAAATATTATTGGGAAATCTGTGCATTATTTTTGTCATCATTGTCTGTATATATGTAAGCTTTGTACGATGTACAAATAATAATGTATTGATTCTGTTGGATTGGGCACTTTGTAAAGCATTCTTTAATCTTTGCTTGAAACGGAAGCTTTTGGTGTACATTATGTTCAAGTATTAAAAGCATTGCATCATATATTTTATGGTATATACTATTGCTATAGCAGCTACACACAGATTGTGCAAACGTCCTAGTTTCCCCCTTGGAGTATATTTTGCTTCATGCTTAATAATGCATTAAATCACATGCTGCCTTGCTTTTTTCACACGATCAGGATGTACAAATTTGGAATCATGTACAGGTTTTTTTTATATTGAAATTATTTCTTAATCTATGTAAGACCCAAATGAACTGGTAATATCCCATCCTGTCACTTTCAACGTGGCGTATCATCTGTAGTGCCAAAAGGGCATTGACTCCTGCGTTAAAGCCATACTGTACGAGAAACTCTACCGCAAAGTCCCCTCTAGCGCCTCACAGGTCAGCTGTAGCAGTATGTTCCTGTAACTCTCTGCTGCCCTAGCTGCACTGTTGGTTCTCGCATCGAGTCCTCTGTCTGCGAAGTGGGAATTAGGTATTGGTTTACGCACTGTTGACAAGGTGACCATGAGATGGCGCTGTGCAATAGAAAGTATGCTAGGGCAGAAAGTGCAGTGCAGTATCGCTTTAAAGCATATCAGTTGATATCCTTCTGGTTGAAAGTGCAGTGCAGTATCGCTTTAAAGCATATCAGTCAATATCCTTCTGGTTCCAAACAATGCTATTTCCTTGCATCAGAGTAATGTATCACAAATTTCAAGATAGACAGCGATCTTTAGTAGGAAACATATCCTTGATTAGAACCTTGATAGTGAAGGGCTGGGTACATACCACCGATGATGGTAGCAAAATGACAAAATCGATCCTGAAGAGGTATTGGTTCTGTAAAAAGGTCTGTTTGGAGCCAGAAGGGTGTTAACTAATACTTGAACACAGAGATAACAACCTCCTTGCTCTCAAACATACAATGAATCAATTATCAAACCAATATCCTCTACCAAATATACGCTGACTGATTTAATTGTCATCATCGTCATCTTCTTATTGGTGGTATGTTACCAGCCTTTAAAATAGGTATTTTATTGACATAACAGTATACTTTCACATACCTTCCTTTGAAATTATTATTCTTTGTTTGTATGAGGATTTAACATTTTACTGTTATCCCTGTAGGTCAATTCTTCCCAATTAAAGCTGATATTTTTGTTACCCCCCCCCCTCCCAATCATCTTGATCATTAAGCCTTTAACTCTGAAATGAATCAATGCCTGTAATGTATCTTCAACTCAGTCCTGTTCTATATTACGAGGCATTTTTATTTGACCGTGTAACCTCTGATACAATTTTCCATACATGCATTATCCTTTACTTGCTCTGTTTCTTTTTCTATTGTCAAACACGATATATAACCCCGTCTTTGTTAACTTATACTTCACTTTTTATTACGATTCTCATGTATGTGTACATTTAATCATCTCAATGTCAAATGAGAATGTGTTGTGTATTATTCAATAAAACACTCTGTACATACATGTATTTTTGCTATGTAAATTATGACAGACTATGAAGCAAAGTTGAACACATTATTTTCGATTTTGTGAGTAATTTCTCCTTATGATATCTGAACATTGAAATTAGACATTATTAGTCGTGAAATATTAGAATTCTAATTTAGATTCAAATTAAATTGAAAGTTTTGAACAAAAGGAGGAATGAGAGATCATGGTATTATTGCATATTCATTTTCCCTGGATTTTTACAAAAAATGAGATTTCCTGAAATGTAAATTTGAAATTGAATTGAAGTTTGAATTTCCAGGTATACCGTAATAGAATCGTTTTAAGATTATGTTACTGACCATAAACCAACATCATTTTGAAGGGCTAATTTAGTTCTGTTTTAAAAATTAAAAAAAACTGTAACCGGATGATTATTAGTCCTCAGTTTTTAAAAGATTTATTTCTTCTTTGTGTAAAGAAAATTCAAGACTGGCAGTTTTGGAATATGAGTTCTTCCTTCAACGACTTCATTTTCGTACCTGTATTTATTTTGATATGAAATTGTAGAAGGAATACATGGATGTGTTAGTAATATTTTGTTTTTATAAATATTATTATATTATTGAATATATATTTTTTATTTTGATTATCGTTTGATTTAACAAGGCTGTCAGGTTTATTAACATGTAACTTTTTAGAAAGAAAAAAAAACATATTGTGTGTGATAGGGTTGGTTTAGCTGCATTTTAAACATATTATCATTACTCATACTAACAAATCACATCATTTTTGTCACAAAAACCTCATGATTGTTTTAAGAAATGAAGTTGTACTTGATTTCTCTTTGTTAAGCTGTACTTAACTTCTGAGGGTCTACATTTTTAAAGTTATGCTTCACTTTGTAGAACTGCTTATTTGTTTTTGAGGGCTTCCATCGCCATGTTTGGTAATTGTTTCTGCGATTTAAGATTTATTTTGATATGAAATAGGAAAGTAAGATTTTTGTTTATATGTTGACTATTATACTATGTTATGTCTGTTGTTAATGTGTACATGTATATGTGATTACTAATGGAAACCAGTGGTACATATTTATTGAATGTCGGCATTGTAGAGTTTTGTGCCTTTGCAATGGATATTGTGAATGGCATTTTGGAAAAGATGTATGAAATAAAAGATGGTGTTGTAATGTGAAGTAAAAGCTTGCAGTAGATGTTTATCATGTAGAGTTTGATGTACAGGCAAAGAAAAGCAGGAAGGAGAGACAGAGCTAGGGAGGCAGAGCTAGGGAGGGGATATAATGAGAGAGAGAGAGAGTAGGGGGAGGAGAGGGAAGGAGGAGAAGAGGGAAGGGGTACTTGTGCAAGGAACGGAGCAGGAGAGAGGGAGAGGGGGAGGAGGGAAGGGGTATTTGTGGTGCAAGAGACGGAGCAGGAGAGAGAGAGGGAGGGGAGAGGGAAGGGGGTACTTGTGGTGCAAGGGACGGAGCAGGAGAGAAAGAGAGAGAGGGAAGGGGTATTTGTGGTGCAAGAGATGGAGCAGGAGAGAAAGAGAGAGAGGGAAGGGGTATTTGTGGTGCAAGGGATGGAGCAGTAGAGAGAGAGGGGGAGGGGGGGGGGGAGGGGAAAAGAGAAGAGAGAGAAGAAAAAAGGGGTGGACTTGTAGTGCAAAGGACAGAGTAAAAGAGGAAGAGAGAGAGGCACTTATTTAACCCTATAACAACTTGCTTTTTGCCTACATATTCAATTTGACCGAAACAAGTATTTTGGCATTTCAGGACCATTCTGATCCTATTGATACCAATATGCACCAGGCTAATGACAGTTTTTCACATTCTATAAAATCTGCAAAAATTCTCTTACCCCTCTCTCTCTTCTGCCTGTCTGTCTCTGTCTTCCTCTCTCTCTCTCTCTTCACCCCTCTCACTATCTCTTTCTCTTGAACAGCCAAATACATCAAAACAGTAAATACTGATAATTTTCAGTGTAAATGTCCAAAAGGTTGATAACTATTTCTTGCATATGACCACAAAACAAAATAGAATAAAAACAACAAGTAATTTGAAGGACATGATTAAGATTTATTTTAATCATCAGTTTTTACATAAAACATACCTTTGGCATAGCATTACAATACACAAAGGACAAAAATAAGACCGATAAACAAGCCCATATACGCATAGTACATGTAGCATAGCATCGGATAAACAAATAAAATATAGCAAGAAAGGTGTTCAAATCTTGAATGGAATAACGATGCCATAGATGATAACAGAGATTTACGCTGCTACTACTGTCTGGTTCATAATTTCATGTTAGAGAAATGTTCTCACATCATCAGGAAGGATTGCTTTGCCATTCCATAAGTAATCAGTCATCCTTCAAGTAAAAGTTTATTGCAAGTATGTGCTTTGTGAACATATACTATTGTGGAAAATAAACTTAGCTGAAATACAATGAAATTAAAAAAAGAAAGGTTCAATTGTATTGCAACCCTAGGCAATAAAAGCAAACCGTTTAATTGACATAATACGAGGTACCTGTGGTGATCAGAAAATGGATGCTACTGCCATTGTTCTTATTTGTTTTTCATCATTTAAGAGCCCTTAATGATTAAGCACTCTTTGAGTGGATATGTTTGTGCACTTTAATGGCCTGTTCAGATATGACACAGTCACAACAGAAAATGCTGCCTTAGTTTTTTTTTACGTTTAAGTGAATGGCAACTGCGCACAACAAAGGACTATGTGTTACAAGATACAGAAATATGAAGCATTTCACACTTTAGGACATAACAACAACAAAAACACTGGAATTTTGCCGTGTCATATTTGAACGAGCCCTAAGGCATCATAATCAATCTCTTAGTGTTTGTTATTATTTTGTGTTTGAGTTTCTCCTATAACTTGAACAGCCGTATTCATCATCTATAAAATTAAAATGTGCATTTCCTTTGACAAAATTTTGGAGCATTTTACCAGTACAGTTTAAAGATATCAATATTTTGTTCTAAAAACCTGCCATTTCATGATTTAAAAACAAACATTGAAGTAAAATATAAATTATATCCAAACAGGATAAAGCACTGTTGACACTCACTAACCATAGAACAACCATATGCTGAAAAATATTTTTTATTTTTTTATATTTTCTGACTCTGACTCTTATTTATGACTAAATTTTGGCATTCATTAACAAGTTATTTCAGGTCTAGACCAGACACAAAATGTAGAATACACTGCATCTGATACTCATTCATGTGATGATCCCCCTTGTTGTCTTGTTCTACACAGTATATAAAATGTTCTCCCGTGATGACATTCAAATAACTTTTATCGGAATCATATAGTTGCATCAGTCTAGATAACTTCAAGGATAAGTAAAATAAAGATGGATTTCACAAAATAACGAGTATCATAAGATACCATTACAAGACTACATAAATATGACAGATACGCACCGTCCATTGAAATGGTATCAAGAGCACTCAACTAAAGTTGCAGCTTTTGCACAAATATGCAGCACAATTTGAAAAAATATGTCTATTCGATGACCCCCTATTTGAAGCCTTTAAAGTATATTGAGAAACTATTTTTGTAACAATACCATCATTATGAAGGCTTAGTAGAATAGATACCAAACAAGGATGTACATGTATAATTGTAGGCTGTCAAGTTACGGCAGTCATGTCCAAGACGGAACAATATTTATATATCCTCTTTTCTTAAGAGGACCACACAAAATTTAAGAATCCAAAGGCATGCTACAAACAGCAGCAGATTGTAGGCCTTTTCCTAAAGAGAATCAATATATTTTATAACAGATGAACTGTTCTCAAGCTTTATTATTGCTAGAAAGGTACGTATAAAGAACATATATGCGACAAAATAGTGATTTTAACAGAAGTGAGAACAAAAACATGGTGCACTTTAAAGTACATTGGTAGGAAGTTCAACAGGTGAAAACACAATGTGCTTTTTTGTATTATTTCGCTGTATTTATTGATGTTAAATCTAGACCTACGAAGGGTTGTATTTTTAAGTGTCAAATACTGTTTTGGGGGTCTTAAACAGATCATAGGAGCTCATTGTTAAAGGCATAATCGTTACATGAGAGAGCACCCCATTTTAGTCCATCCAATGTTATGAAAGGTCAATGTCTTACCTAGTCATATCAGGTGATAACATTAAATGATACTGGATTTTATCATTTTTTTTACCTTTTTGATCAGCGCTCTACTTCATAATAATCACATAAACATAAACAGAGTTTTGTTGTGGACTTCAACAAATTTTCTACAAAGGTCTTGCAAGTGTAAGTGACTGACTGCCATTATCATTAAAATTTATTTTTGAGCAAGACAGACAGAGAATTAAGTACATAGATACAAAACCATGATGTATGGGGCAATATTGCTGACAGCATTTGTGAAATGAATATTCCAAAAGGGTTCATCTTGTCAGTAAAGTATATTTTCCATCTCCGAATTACTTTCTTGAATGTTAGTCTCCCATCCACCCCAATGACCATTCTGTTGCCAATTTGCACTCAGATATTAGCACCTAAATTGTTTTTCTTCTCATGGACACCGATCATACTGGAGACTCATGAATGAAACTTCTCTCATAGGGATACCAGTTAATTTTACCCAATAATTCTGAAAAGAGATCCAAAACCTATTAGAGCCCTGTGTATTCCACACGATATGAAGTCTGAAATGCCTGAAACAGAGAAGTGTGACAGGGCCTGCCTGAAAATCGGGTACAAGCCTGAAAAGTGGCATCCTAGTATGTCAACACGAAAAAAAACCCACTGTAACAAGTCAATAAAAGTGACACAGCTTCTGCATGAGGAATTATGATGAATTAAGACAGAAAACATTCACAAGGCTAGACACATTGCTATTAACGGGAACACAGCTGTATTAAATCAAAGATCCTTTACGGATAGCTTCTGATGTAAGTTGCATGGTTTGAGTCCATTGTGAAAGCAGCAAGTTGTTTCTCATCCTCCAATAGTCTCCCTCTCAATAACCCTTATGCCTCCATTCACACGTGACAAGATACACCACCCGAACACCCCTAAAATACTGCTCCTGCAAAATGAAAGCCATTTCATGTGTAAATGAATGGGAAGTGTTGGCGAGAAAGAGTAGCTGTGTACAACACGGGCCCCTCAGCCTATTCTCTTATCTGTTTGTTTCAAGATAGTTTTGCTGTGGCAGATTTTGTTTTTGAGGCTGTCTACCAGATCAAGTGTGAACGAGGCTTTACAATGCAATTTGACCTTGGCAAAGCAGGTGGTGTAGCTTCAAATAAAAAACAAGTGCCTTCTATCTAGCTATTGAGAGACGTCCTTCAAATTCCTCGTCCGACAATGGCCATACCGTCTATGTACTGGTCCTGTTCTGGTATCTGGAACAAACCAAGCTTGGCATAGAACTGTAGTTGAGTCTCGTTCCTCCCTTAGAACAGCATGGACCCCACTTGATCCTATAGATAGATGCATTTGTGAGATGGTATAAATTGACAGTAAGGAAGACTGTTTCTAACGTACATGCATAATAGTGGTAGAACAAACAGTTTTTTTTATTTTCTTTGTCTAATTTTGAAAGGTGTCCATGAGATCAAAGATTGAGAGCAATTCAAGGGTAATTCTATTCATACTTATGCCAATAAATTCCAGTTACATACAAATTGTGGAGCACCAGGAGCGTCACTTTTGACGGACATGATCACTATACAAGAACCCACTATTATTTTTAATATCATAATCATATTTGCTGTATTTTTAACTAAAAAATAACACAGTGCTATGTTATATAGCCTCTCAAAGGGTCTCTAAATGGGTGAATCCTATTATCAATGAATAACAGCATACAGTATACCCAGTAATATATATATATATATATATATATCATCCCTTATGAATGGGAGTCAATGAGTACGGAACTATGGATATTTGCAATAAGTAGAAAATAATAATAATTTATAATAATTTTTATAGCGCTTATTAATACATTTCAAAGCCCTTTACATTGTAATTATTATTACCCTGGTTATTGGATTCATTTGCTAATCCACACAAGATAGAGCATACACTACGTTCCCTGGGGAGTATTCTGGCCAGGCGCCATTTTACAACTGCACACATGCCAATCCAACCACATTAAAGTTCGCTTACTAACGGGTACCCATTTAAACCCCGAGAGGAGAGTGGTAAATAAAGATTAAGGTCTTCCCAAAGGACATTAGTGCCGCAGTGAGACTCAAACCTCGAACCATGTCATCCACAGTCCGATGACATATCCACTAGACCAAGTTGGGGAACACCATGCGTGTTAGGGGTCATTTGCCCAATGACTTCTGTTAATATCAAATCCTGCTATTTCTCTTACCATTTGACTTGAGAGCAGCCAGAGCACATGCTAGTAGATTCTTGATGACTTCCTGGTCCTCTACAGAGGGCAGTATATCAACTATGATTGGTGAGGGAAGACGTGTAGACATGGTGGCAGGCACCTCTGGCTCCTTCTCATGTATACTCTTGATCAGCTCCTGATAAGAAGAGGACAATCTTTGGTTAATGTTGAATTTTTGAAATACACTCAGAGTACATATGAATACAAGTGAGACGCATTTATTTTCTTGTAACACACTAACCGATAACAGGGCTCCACACAAACATCTTGCACTGGGGATCTGGAATGAATTCTTAAAGGTGTCTATACCTTGGGGCATTTCATGTACTGGGTCCCCAACAGGGAAAATAGTTCATGCCAAATTACACACAAATGTACTACCACTGTATTTTTTTCCTCTAAGTCATTGACTCTTTTTTTATCATAAACACATTTTATCCCTTGAAATTCCTTGATACAGTAATACATGAATGTTGCCTTAATTGTCATTTGTAAAAAAACAAAAACAAAAACCACCAAGATTAATCGATTGAAACAAAACTGCCTACAGACGGGTTGTTGGATACACGCTCTGTCAACAATTGCTTCATAGTCAATATCTAAAACTAGTTGAATCGTTGATCTTCGACCAAACACTACATCTAACTGTATACCAAACCTGCCACTACCTAAAAACCCAATCTACAATGCAATGGCAAATCTAACCATATACTTCGATAAAACCCAGAGCTAATATCTCACAGGTGCAAATGGCAGATCACCTACAGTAGACTACTTACCTCTGCTGGGGTGAGTTTCTTGTCAGCAGATGGGAGCGGATACTTGGCCTGGAGTTCAGGTGTCCAAGCAGCCTCTACTTTGGTACGGAAGGCCTTGATATCAAGGGCTGCTAGCACATAGCCAACGATGCACTCAGACTCCTCCAGTACAAAACAGTATTCAGGACTCAGCGTGACAAAGAGACCAAGAAACCTGTAGATATGAGATTGATAAGGATTGTACAGTCAAATCTGTATATAAAGAGGTTTGAATTTAAAGGACTTGATATCTAGGGCTGCTAGCACATAGCCAACGATACACTCAGACTCCTCTAATACAAAACAGTATTCAGGACTCAGCGTGACAAAGAGACCAAGATACCTGTAGATGTGAGATTGTAAAGACTGTACATCAAGGACTGCGTAGGAGCAACACAAAAGTGTTTTTTAAGGAAGTAGTTCTCTATGTACACAATATGTTAAAGATACTATGTCCCTTTTGCAGCCAACATCAAATTCTGTAGAACTTTGCAGGAATTATGAATATGCCATGTATGTCCTATCTGTGAAATTTAAACGTTAGCAGTGTCCTAATATTCAAATTAATTGGTAATAACATACATAAAATGAGCTGTAAATGGTACATGAGCATTTGTCTACATCAATAACCCACTTCTTGTCATGGCCAAAATTAAACTGATTGAATCTTTGCGCAGCATAAAACGTACGACCATTCGGTACAATGGTCTGAAAAATCAGACTATTACTTACTGGCTCTATAGCTCCTAAGTCGATTCAACAACTAATAGTCGTTATTTTCCAACTTAAAGACATTTTCAAGCCCCCCTTTTTTTAGGGAAGTTTTAAATTAGTATTGTCTTTCAAATGCCGTTGGAATTTAACCTTTTCAGTTTTTTGGCCTGCAAATGGGACATAGTACCTTTAAAGATACAAAGAACTTGCTAATCAATAACCAAAGTTTTTTTACTAAGCTCTACAGCTACTAGCATAGCTCAGCTGAAGCCAGGTCCCTCATCACTTTTTTAATGAAAATAAATATGGCATAAGTTGTATAATTTCATTTAAAAGTACAGGACATTGTTCTTAATCTTGATTATTCTGCAAGCATTGATTCTACTACTTTTTCACTTCTTCATCCAGACCTTTCTGGTGTACCATCATACTTACTTGTCGGATAAGAGTTGTGGATATTTATCAAAGCTCTTCATATCAGCCTTGTCATCAGAGTATTTCAGAGAACACATCTTATATACAGCTTCCTATAAAATAAGAAATAACAATCTTACTTTAGAAGTTTACTTTTAACATACAAAATAAACATGAAAAAATACCAATAACTTTTCAATCATCTAGGATTGATTCATTACTTAAAGCATTAAAGTTAACTACAGCATCACAAAAGGTCAAGGCTATAGTGAAAATGCATTTCTCTATAATGTTGCTGCATCTACATTATTTTTTATCTCATGATAAACAGTGAGACTGTTCAATACAATTCATTTAGGGTACTATAATCTTTCACTATTTCTTCCCACACAGACAGACATTATTCTTTCTTGAAAATTTGATACAGTCATAAATACTGATTAAAAATCATTGGAACTATAATTTTAACATTCTCAACCAATGCAAAAGTAAGAAAATCACTCATCAAAGATGGGAAAAATCACTATTTATCATATGGTAGCTCCTTTTTTTTAAATGGGGAAAGTGGTTGTTAGGAGAAGGTACCATCTGAAATCGTGAAAAACAGATCTCTTGCTTTACAATACATGTATCTGAAGTAAGAATAACTTGTCTTTTCTTTCTAAAACAAAATGGGTACACTGCAATGATTCTCTTCATAGAAATACTTTATTGTACTATCAAACAGTGAAACAAAATTAAGATTATATTCCTTTACAATGAGCTCCATTTCCAGAGGGTGTTGCTTAATCACAGGAACAGAGAGGAGGGGTCAGAACAAATTAGCCAACACATTGGCTGAAATATTCCAAAAAATAAGATGATATCAAGAAGGTCATCAATTTGTTTGATTTGCAGACAGAAAGTTTTTGAAGTGATTGGGGAAGGGGAGGGGGGTGGAGGAGATGTCGCACTCTCACACCCTTTTCTAGGAACACTGCTGTCTCCTGTATATCCTTCTCTTTCTTCTGACTCATTCCATCTCTCCCCACCTCAATCTACTGTCCTTCTTCGTCTATCACCCTCTTTCCCCTTTTACTCCTTCTTAGTGCTTATGCTTGGGTAACTTTACTTTAATGTCTAAGATGTCATCGTCTATGTATATTTATCACTTTTGTATTCCGATTATTACTGTCTTTGTAGTTCATATATGTATTTTATTGCTTGCAAAAAATCCCATGTAACATTTCTATTTATTTAACTTCTACAAATAGAATTGGATTGAATTGGATTGAATTGAATTGAATTGAATTCCCTTAGATGGAAATGTGATCTACTGACCTCGTCTTTGGGTAAGAAAGGCCTGATGGTGAAGACTCGACTGCAAACCTGCCGAGGTCGCTGACGTACTAATAAATCAGCTGCACTGTCCAGGGTAAGCATACGCTGTAAGACAAATAAAATCACATCAAATGAAATTATATCAAACTTTTCTCAATGACCTATCAGGGTCATATATTCTCACGGTATTTGACCGACAACATCATGACTGCCAGTTACTTGCCAAATTGTAAGCACAACCTATGGGGGTAAGAATGAATTCAACTTATCACCAAGATATGCAAAAGCAACCAGCTGAGGCTGCTGATGTACTGATATATATAAAGCATACGCTGTAAACCAAATCATGCAATATCGTATCAAACCAAATCATATCAAACTTTAGCGATGACCCGTCATGTAGAATAGGCATGGTCATATTTTGTATCTTAACTTGACCAATGATGTCATGCTTCCCAGTTGCTTGCCAGATTGTTGGTGCAACCTATCGTGGTGATAATACATTCTACTGAGACCAATATAAGCGTGTGGAATGTGAAGAGGTTGCTGATTTATCAATAGATCTGCTCCATTATAAACCTGTGGAAGCATAGCCTATAAATCATATCAAATCATATTACACTTGCCATGAATAATGATAACACCAAGGATCTAGCACAGAACTCTGGGATTTCTTAACTGACCATTACCTGCTCTTGCTCAGACTACAGTTATGAACTAACCAATTCAGCTACTAATAATTGTTATAATGAAATTTACTTTGTCCTGTGACCATACCAAATAAAATTCAAATTTCCTCATTGAGCACCAATTTGTTAATGATTCAATAATTTGGTTCCTTGAAATTTGGTCTCGCACTGCTATCATGATACACATCATTACAATAATCTTGATAATCATCACTTCTACACATCTATATCATTATTACTACTTCTACTTCTCACATGAAACTCTCCTGTTAGACCTCCCCTGAACATCCAAGGCTCGTTGTCTCCGCTCAGGAAAGCCTGCTTGTGATTGGTCGTACACCCTGTTCAGACAAAACACAAGAGACGTCAGAACGCTTCAACAAAACGTCCCATCATTGGAGGGGTGTGAACTGGGATTGATTAGATAGGGCCATCTTCAATAGTGATGGTAACAAAAATATGTGACATTGCACACATGAAAACAATGATAAGGAGTGGAGATAACATACATGTACATTTCATGAAAATGTGGTACGGAAGAAAGGAAAATGTATATATATACGAGGAAGGAAGAGACATGTACGGAGATATAGTTAGTTAGGCGAGAGAGGGTGTGGTTTATGAAGGGAGGACTCGGGTTGGAAACCAAATGTACACCACAGGACATAGCTTAACTGGAAAAATTTACAACTTCAATTTAAATCAATAAAATCTTGATCAGATACTTTATCAAGGGATGTGTTTTAAAATACTGGTGTTCTGTCCACACCAATTTTATGAAACTTTTTTTCTTCTTTCTAATGGCAGAATAAATTCTGATTAGACATTTTACTTGTAACTAGATAGAAATGAACTTCCTTATAAAGTGAAAGTTTAAATATTTCTTCCAAACAAAAATAGTCTTCATTTAAAGCAGCCTACAGGGATATGGTGCACCAAGTAAAGTTAAGTATAAGGGATATAATGTAAATGGACAGGAAAATAAAATCTATTACTATGGAAGGGAGTGAAATTTACTGTTTTTAATCCTTTCAACTAAATAGAACATTTGCAGTTTGTGTACTAGTTTATATCTAAAAGAAGAAAGAGGAAAATTACATATACAGCAAAGTAATAAAAAAAAGATAAAAATCCCGCAAAACATTATTGTTACTTTGCCAATTTCGTGGCCTACAAAATGCTTTTGGCTTAAAAATGTGAATTTCAATTTGTTCTTGACTTCTCTTCAAATCTGTCTAAAAAAAAAAAAAAAAAAAAAGTTAGTTCCAATTTCAAATACTTGGCAAATACTACTTTGCAGTTGAAACATTTTAAGTTCAAGAACATTAGGAGGAAAACACTTCTACGTGTATTGCCACCAAATCTACTTTCATAAAAGCCTGATACTATGACTAGATAATGAAAATGACAAGTAGACATGAAAGATACCCACTTAACACTCCCCCCCCCCCCATAAAAGGGAGGGAAAAGAGCAACAAGAACAGTATTATGTTGATAATGAAATGATGTAAAGCATGCTAATATGACACTTTATCACAATATGGACTGAAAGTATTATAGACAGGAAAAGTAAGAAGATGTGAATGATTTTGGTTTAATAATAATCTGTAAACAGATTCAAACAATATATCAGGAGACGAGGATAAACGTGTAATTGTATGAGTTGTTGTTATTTGATCTTGATATTTAAATAAACAATCTTATAATACATGTATGCATTGAACATCTGAAAGAGATACATTCAAAACAATCATCAACAGCTCCATGTTAACAACTGATAAAAGCTGCAGCGGTCAGATCAAACCAGTTTAAACCAGGGTGAACCGGTATGGGCCAGTTAGAGCCAGTGCTAGCTGGTATATGCCACAGGTGGTTGGTTCAACTCAGATGAACAACAGATAAGACTCCTGTATTGGACTAGGAATCACATAGTAGTCTTCAAATAAGGTCAAATGTCAATCTGCGTCTCTTTTATAGCATACTGAGAAAACACTGGAGCACACAGCAAAAGGATTGGAATTCTACAAATTATATTTCATGAATGGGTTCAAAGTATAGAAACATCTGCATTGTTGTCCGATGTCTTTTTTGTTTGGGGAGTAATTAAAAAAGAGCATGTTATAGGGGCCCTAAAGTTATTTAAGGATGAAATCCTTCCCTAATCCCATTAAGCACAAGTTCATTGACTTTTTATTGAATATGATTTCCTTTGTTTAATAAAGAATATTCCTCTATCTACAGAATATTTTGGTTGGAGCCTTGTTATCTCTTCTGGTACAAAAACAAATTAAGGACAAGCAAATGTTAAGAACTATTAGATAGTTTTATAAAGTACTTTGTACTTTTGCAGGAGCCTCTCTGTGCTATTGATGATCATCATGTTTATTTGATACGGAATGGAGTCAGCACAGACACATTTTTCTTCTTTTTCTCAGGGGTGAAAGTGAGAGTTAAAAAAAGAGGTTTTAGTGAAAGTTAAAAAAGAAAGGTTTTAGAAATCCGAGCACTTGCACAGGCATTTAAGCAAGTCATGAAAAACGGCACCTCACCCCATAATTTTAAACCGGATTTACATCGATCTCAGGGACTATCCATTTTGGAGAAGAAAAAAAAAAGGAAAAAATCGGGAAATATCAGGAAACCAATTTAAACGGGAAATTATCAGGCCTGTTTTCTTTGTCAGGAGACTTCATGCAGAGAACATTTGACCAATTTGAATCCACTTCAAAACACTTTCAATGAGCACTTCATTCTGCTCATTATCAAGTACTGAAAGAAAGATCTCTGTATGAAAAAAGCTTTATAAACGTATTTGCATCACTTGACCAATAATGATTCAATTCTGAGAATGAAATTAAGATTAAACGAAACTCTTATGATTGTAAAATCATGAAGAGTTTCTATTTGGTCTGTAAATTGTAACATGAAAATAAAAATATTCCTCTTATTGGAAAAATGAAGAACATAAAGTAAATTTGATTAGATTTTAAATTTTAATAATACTTTGTAAAGTGATTACAAGCAAATGCACTGAAAAGCATTCATACAGAGAGAGCAAAAACATACTTTTGAACCATGACATGTTAAAAGTTCGCGCACAGAACACAAGCCAAGGATTTCAACTAACAATTGAAATAATCGTATCGCTGGACACAAATTTCAGTGAGCTGTCTTGAAGATTTTCATTACTAACATGACAACGCAAGTTCACAGCGAAAGTTCCCAAGATTTTGTGATAAGGAAGAAAAATAAATTCTTATTTGCAAGGCTTCAAAACTGACAAGTGTTTGACAAAAGAAGTACCTTTTCTTTTTTCACCTCTGATAAATGCAGGTGAATAGACTCATTAAGGCATTATATGTCCAAACCCTTTAACATTTTCTCAACTATAAAATCTCCTATAAGCTAAGTATGAAAGAGAATATCTCTAAGGAAAATTCCTCTGTCATGCATAGCATATCACTAATTTTCCAGTTTAATGGGTACAATCTTTAAAAATATTCATGAACCCCAATATTTCAATTTCCTTTATATCAACTCTGTCCCAAGAATATATGACTACCCTGGGCAGTAGGCACTTCTTTGGTCTACAATCTGGTCTAAGTTGTCAAGCCTTGCAAAACCTGTTCGTATTAATTTCAGTCAGAGACTCCAGCCGTCAACAATCTTCATCTTGCTCGACCTGTGGGGGTGCTTTCTACCCTTTAACAAAGAAAAGATAATTTATTAATGAGCACGCTCTGTGAACTTCTCTGACCCTTGGGCAATTTTGTGTACTTTGCTTCCACCATTGCAATTTACTGATGCCATTTCATTTCTTGATGAACACAAGAAAGCCTATACATGTAACTAGAATGAAATCTGCCTCCAATACGTAAACTTTAAAAGCCTTTTCATTAGTGCAGAAACATGAATATGTGGTATATTGGGGCAGGGAAAATGGTTGTTCTTTATTATCTTCTAAAACTATAGAAAAAGCATCAGACAGTTAGCAATGTGGTCAGCAAAGCCTCTCAAATCACCCAAAAGTCATCTTGAATGACATGTGCAAGAATAACACACACATTTGTCAGATTAAAAAACCTTGGAACAAAGTCGTGGAACTTTCAATGCTACCGATGCGCTATCATGTAGTTCAAGATTCTAAACATCTGGAAATGCATCAACATCAATAATATATGCTGTCAGGGTGTTTGATACCAATCTTCTCATAACTCATAACTATGTTAGCAGAATCAATCACTTGTGTTTGAGATGATAATGGTAACAGAATGAAGTGCTCATTGTGTTAATCAGAGACCACTTTAAATGGAGTGGTCTTTCTTCACAATGAATATCAAAATGATATTTCATTTTCAAGGAAAAACTGAATGTGTAAGTGATTAAAAAGTCAAACACTGTCTTGAGTGTTGTTCATCTCTGTTAGCCATCCAAGTCTGTGAAAAGAGAAAAGCAACAATGCGCAAGAACCAGGCGCTTTACACTGCGGCAAGGGCGCATTGCCTTAGCCTGCGCAGTTTGCGCATTGAAGGTGGCTGCATACATTGGCAAGTTTTCCTGTTTAAGTTGGGAAAGAAGATTAAAAATCTGACAGAATGGCTTTCAAAATCTCCTTTTCGATACCGCAATACGCAGCTCGATACCACAATGACCATACTAATAATAGATGATGTTCTTTAATGTGACAGCATTTCTCATGACACAAAGCTTGAAAATAGGCCATTTGTGCCAAAGAATACAATTAACACCTGCCTGATTTCTACAGCCACCTTCAGCTTCAGCCCTACCATACCGCCAGCAGCATGACACTGTTCACTCTGGTTTTACCCTTCAAATAACATTACACATGGAGACATTGGTGGGCTAAGAATAGATCACTTACTCCATCGAGCAGCATCGCTTTAAGCCTTGTAGCATTGCCACTAGGGGGCGACATACTCACCTCACTACTCCAACAGGATGATGCATGTATTGCTTTAAATGCAGATGATCACAGCGCACAGACTTCTTGCGCACAGCACGCATGAGCCATTAGAAAGCAATAGCAGACATGTTGGTAATGCATCACAGCAAAATTGTCAAGCCCAGTTCTATTCTTTTCATATCGATTCATCAAACTTTCATCAAACCAAACATAAATGATTTCATGCTTCCTTCTGTGGAAGGAAAGGCAGAGTCCATTGTCACAATATTTCTTCACCAACCATTACCAGTTAGTATCTCTGATTCTTCTACTTTTCAGACAATGAGTTAAGGTCAATTAGGATTCATTCATTGATTTCAAAGTTGTTATGCATGAAATAAACCAATCTGCCTTGATACGGTGATGACAAGATAGTGAATTCAATAACAGAGGTTGCTATGATTTCGACAGGACTTGATCAATACAGCATGATGCACTACAAACAGTCAAGTACGCGCTTCATAATTGTAATCTAGGGTACATATACTGGGTGAGCTAGAGATGCGTACATGAGTAGAAGGTGTCCATACAGCCACAGCTCGTCTCCGGAAGCAGTCCAACAGCTACAATTTGAGAGATATTCGTAAGAGAGAGGATAAAAATAAATGAGAAAAGTCGTTAGTAAACCTGGAAAAAATCCACTCCAAAACTTTAAGTCATACAAAACACACACAAATGAACAAACCGAAGTGAAAAAACACCACACACATCAGGATTAAGTTCACATTAGGCAAAATGGACAAGAGTGTAGATCTCACACAGCATACAATATTCTCTTGGTACAGATTAATCGAGTACCATTCCATTACAATTATCATCGGCTCCACCACAAATATCAAACATCAGATTTTACGGTACATTCAGTTTCTGCTGCTACCTGCAATATACGTTCGCTTTGCCATGCATGCATTGCCTCCTATAAATAATCATTTTGATTTCGGATTAATAAACAATCAGAACCTGTAGAAAAGAATAAAAACTACAGCTCAGCCATGCGCCTTGCAGCCGTAGCCTCACAGAATGATAAAATGCTGGAAACAAAATGAGCTTGAGTTCTACATTTAACAGGATGAAGATGCTTTTGTCATATGTGGACAGGAACAAGATGAAAAAAGGGAAGGAAAGTTCAGGATTATTCTTCGTCTAATTTTCAAAGGTTGACAAGCCTTGCCATTATAAAGCAAAAGTTGAAATAAGCAAGTACCAATGAAAAATCTGTATTATTGCAATTGCAATATGTATTTTTGTCCACATATCACTTTTTACTCCCATACTACCCTTTACTAAAGGTCAATTACGGATAGCTTGAAGAAAGTTTGAAATAGGACACAAGGAAACAATCTGCCTCATAATTCTAGGCAAGGTCAAATTTGAAATGTAGGATTCTTATCGTGTTTTCCAAGACCAAAATTTGAATTCAAATTTGAAGTAAATCCATATTTCAGTCAGGTCTTTTGAAAATGGTGAACTTTTGACAAGATTTTTGGAATAATATTTTGGTAATGTATTGCACATTTGAAGTTATGTTTGAAAAAGCATGGAAAAAAAAACCTTGACGTGGGCTGCTGAATACTGAATTTACTGAGTGACTCATGAACAAACGGCAATTGTTTTTTTTTTTTGGGGGAGGGATGGAAAACACAACACAGGGTAAGGAAACGACACAAACAAAACAAATAAAAGATGTTGAAGCATGGCATTGAAAACATTGTTGCCTCGGTTAATTAAAGCGCAAACTTGTACAAAGAAAACAAATAAAAATATAAAAAATGCTAGGGTAGGTAAAAGGATTTTTGTTGTTGTGGGAGGGGGGGCAGCAATCATACCTAGCCACTTGATGAAGGATCCGATCATAGAGACAGCGATCTCCATGTCCCACATGTACGGGTAGATATCATAGAGAAGGCTACGGTTGGGTGTGTGGAGGAGGCGGGTCATTAGCTGCTTGACATCTTTACAGAACTTCAGGAACCGTGTGGCTCGCACTTCCCACTCTGCTGCCTGTATCAAGTTGAAGAAAATTAATTAAGGATGTTTGAAGAAGATGTATTCCAGATTATCAGGTTGAAAAGTAGGCACTAATTAAAATTTGTAATGACTTGAATACAAGCTCTGAGCTCAGTTCCATAAAAGGTCAAGTAAAAAGAATGTCATCTTCTCAATTTTGTAAAGAAATCATGGTTAAAAACAGCACAAGAAGTTACACCCGACAAACATTGCAATACTACATGGAAGAGTTATTACTACTAAGGCAATATAACCCAAACAACAAGAACTATATCAATTTTTTAAAGGGAAAAAGTACAAAATACTAAGTACTCTTCAAAAACAATGATATCAATTAAATACATGTAAATTCAAAACATTGCTGGTGACAGATTTTGAGT